>DWNE01004298.1:0-15387 GCA_018249875.1 Cecropterus toxeus
CATAGCCCCACAGTAGGATTTTCTCCTGTATCGTGTGTGCCATGATAACACAAAGTCGAAAACACAAACACCCACACCCAGAACAGAAATCTAAACACATCGTTTACATTTCTGTCTTTCCGGGGATCGAACCCGGGACCCAGTGCGTGTCAGACCAGTATGGTGACCTCTCTGCCAAGCGGGTGGTCATGTAGTGAATTATTTCAGAGACTAGGCGATTTTTTTACCGACTGCCACTGTTTTTTTTTTCACCTTAACATAAATTGTTGTCAAAATAATAAAATAATTATCTATCTATATACTAATATATATAAATGAAATAATGATTATTATGTGTAATTTAAATTTGCTTATATCCGCAAACCTTTGCAAATCTTTGATATCGTAACTCAATTCGATTCGAACAGATTTTATTTAGAATACTCGATAGTTTCGCTGATAGTTACCGAGATCTGTAATATCCGAGCTTTTGTATTCATGTATGTTTGTTTGTATGCATGTACATTTCTTTGGCACGCGCTTGACGGATTGTGTCGTATGACATATCATTAGAAACGTCTTAGTTTGCATAGTGAAATAGGCTATATAATTTCTAAAAAATGGCGCCTGGAAATCGAGGAAAAATGGGGGGGAGGGACGAATTATTTACTATTACGACCATATACATATATTACAATAAATTACTCTTTTGACAAAACCTTGTATAAGCGTAAAATTAAATATATCATTACGAACAAAAATTTTGTTTTAATCAGTCGCATTGTTTGTTTTTATGTTTTTGGTACTGGTTACCACTAGTATGCTACTGAACTAATTAACCATTTCCAGTTGACAGGTGCTTCAGCGCTACCGCTTCATGCGGTTCGCGCGGCGTGGCAAGGCTTCTGCCTCGACCAACACGAGTTAAGGCGAATCTTGTGCCTCTGTCAAGTATACCTGCGGGAGGAAGGGGTTCCCTTCTTGCACTTCATCGCGGTTGCTGGTGGACTGTTGACCAAGGTTAGCCAAACGTATGTTAAGATGTTTAAAGACAATCTTAGATTGAAAGTTTTAGGGCATAGTTTACGACGCTGGCGTAAATTAGTAGACTTTACATACCAATGAAAACTTTTTTCGAGTACTTTTTCAGGTGAAGAGGTTTCCTCGCGACATTTTACTTTAACATAAATAAGTCAAAATTAATTTCCGATATGCATATTATCTTAGATGGTTAAATTTATTAAATCATTGGCACGTGCCAGGAATCTCGGACATCAGATAAAGAGGCCAAGGTTGTAATCATCGTTGTATCATTAGTCTATCACTGCTCAAATAACTTCGTGTTTGGTACTTAACATCATCGTCAACCCCTTTTTGACCCACTGCTGGGCACGGGTTTTCTCTCAGAACGAGTTTTAGGCCATAGTCCACCGCGCTGGCCAAGTGTGAATTGGTAGACTTCACACACCTTTGAGAACATTTTTTTTAGATAACTCAGATGTGCAGGTTTCCTCACGATGTTTTCCTTCACCGTAAAACAGTGATAGTTAAATTCTAATACGCACATAATTTTAGAAAAATTAGTGGTGTGTGCTTGGGATTCGAACCTCGGACCATCAATTGAGAGGCCGAGTTTCAACCAGTCTATCACTGCTCTATGGTACTAAACGTACCCTTTACATATTCTTTCAAGACCCTAACACACACAATGATCCTCCTCTGCGAGACCCTGACGAAGGAGCCTGACGGAGGCTCCGCTGCCATTCCGGTAAACGACTTCTTGACCATGTACAAGTTCCTCGCCAAGTTGGACGCTTCGAAGGACGTTAGGTACCTCAACGGGTACAGAGAAGGTAAGAGCATGTGCCTTGTAAGGGGCGGAGGGAGCCTCCCCCCCCCCCACCTTCCGCTTACTTTTTGTTTTGTCTGCATATTTGGAGCCCTCATTAAACCACAATTTAATTCCTCCTTTGCTAAGGAGAGAGGGGACTTCAGGTCAAATTAAAACATGGATAATGTATACGTCTGACGGAAGGTGGAATAGGTGTGGCAGTACCTCAGTAGTCCAACCACTTTATCCTTTATTCACCCATGCTGTATGGCCATTTCATTCACTCTCGTGATTTGCCATCCTCGTCTAATATCGGCCTGATATTTTGACCAGGTCCTACATAACTGGAATTGCTTACCGAATCATAAAAAGTAGCTTTTATCACAAAATACTTCTAGGACCGTACTCTATTCTAATATTTTCGTTCTATCCAGGTGAATTTCCAGCTCCAGAGACAATTGAAGAAGAAGAAGAAGAACCTATAGAATCCATTCCAGAAACTTGTTTGGAGGTAGTAGATTTAGATCATTTATTTCTAAAATACATAACTTAAATAAGTAATAAACGAACTTGCGGTCTCAAAGTCTCGAAATCAGGTGCATTTCCGGACCAAAAAAACAGGTGAGGTTACCACAGATGTTTCCCCTGTGAAATTAGTTGAAACGTCTCTAAACCAATCAAAACACAGTGCTGTTCTTAGGCAGAAATAACTGTGGTCTTGTAATATCTGGAATCTAATCATAAAAAGTTTTACCACCAAAACCTTCCTATTCCTATTTCTTCCAATCCATTCAAATTCCATTCTTCCATATATAAATCAATCCTTCTCAGAACCACGAAAGGTTCTCTCACAAACTGTCCTACACTATCCATCTATCAGTCTTTTAAAGTCCGCTGCTGGACATAGTCCTAATGTGGGATCTTGTCAATAATCATCACGCCTGGCGTGTTGGTGACAGCAGTGGGTGTTATGTTACAAAGGAAGTCACTGCTGCCTAATTCCTGAATATTTTGATGTGAACCTGATTGTTGGCTAACGATGCTTGCATTTACCATTTTTTGCGCCATCTGTTACACATTGTCAGAACTATTAAGTATCGAAGAAAACGAAGCGGGCTGCGGTATTTGTTCGATTTAGTGCGGGCTACTGTTTGAGATGGCGTTATTTTCATTATGCTATATATTTAGTTCCTGTTCCAATCTTGTCTTTTTTGCATATTACTTGCACGAACACGATGTTTCACATCTGCCAGGCGTCCCTTGACAGCTATATTTTTGTCCAATCACCTTCTACTGCATCTACGGAAGAGAAGCATGGAGAAAAACTAAACAAACATATCCTTCTCACTCTAGTCCTCTTCTGAAGAATTTTGGCCGGATTGCCGTGATTTTCGAGAGCTGACAGTCATAAACTCATACGTTCCACACAATCCAAGACTCAGTTTAAAGCTCCAAATGCCAGTGTTGGGAAAAATTGAGAGGTCCCCATCAATAGAACGGGCTAGTCAGATTGAAAGGGAGAATTACTTGCGCGAACGAAAAGGTTATAGTTGTTTTTAAACGAGAGACATTAGTTGTAATTGGAATTAAGAAAATATAGTTGTCTAAAGTAAATATTATATTTGTTAAATTAGTAGTTATTTGAATAGTATTTAGGTAAACCGATAAATATAAATGAACGTACGAGTAAATCCAGTATCATGCGTTTTATCTTTATTTAATTGAATTTATTTACTTATTTATTTGTTGACACAACAACAGCATAACATACAGAACATTTACAAATTCTTCATACAAACATAGACCAGTATGCATGCCAATTACTGATGTGTACATCGCTTGCCAAAAAAATTTAAAAAGATGTATTAGCGCAAGCCCCGGATATTCAATTATTATTTGGCCGCCCAAAACTTAAAAATGCCGCCCCTGCCAACTTCAATTCGGTTTGTCAATTATTTTTAGGCGGTAAAAAACCTAAAAATGCCATCCCTGCCTACTTGAAATTATTTTTACAATCTTAATCACTTCCGTCAACAGATGTTGCCGCCCTCTGAACTTGTTACCCAGGGCATAGGCTCCGGCTTGCCCCCCCAGATCCGGGGCTGGTTAGAGCGTATTGTAATAAAAATAACAGCATTGAATTGCCAAACGAGCATGCAGCACATCTGTCATGGCATGGTAAGGGGTTTCTGTCAATGGACATGTTTCTGAAGTCAATCCCAGATGCATTGCTCCTTCCGGGGACAAATTTTGACGCCTTTTAAGTATGAAGTAGCAAACGAGCACGCAGTCCACCTCATGGTAAGTAGTCACTGCCCATGGACATCTGTAAGCAACTTCATATAGAACAGGGGTTCCGTCTGAAGTCGATTACAAATGCATTGCTGCTCCCGAGGACTAAGATGGTCCCCTCATATATAAGTGAGCCGGCAACTACACCCTTCCACCAAAACGCAAGAACTGCTTCACGTTAGAAATAGGTGTGGTGCCTCATATAAAAGTGAGCCATCAACGACCTTCACTCTAGAAGTAGTTGTAGCAGCGGTAGCTCTACTGTCGTACAATATCCGTTCTACCACACATTGCAAATTTAATTCGATTAGTTTCTAAAACTTTTGAAGTATTCTTTTAACCACTATATAGTAATTACTGGTTATATCATTAAGTCCTCATGTCAGCAGCAGTCGGCCTTAGGAGGTGGCAAACAGGGCAAGTGCCCGGGGCCTCGCTCTTGCAGGGGCCTCGCGCATCAACCCAAGCAAAATATACTTGTATAATTTTAGAATTTCTCGTCAAATATGAAAAGTACCTAAACCAAACAACCAAATCTACTTTCGCATCACATTCTTTCCACGAAGGACAAGGTGTCGCAAAGACCTGCCGCCAGGGCCGTCTTAGACTACGTTGGAGCCCTGGACACACAAGAATTTGGGGCCCCTCTAGAGTGAAAAAAAATCAAAAATTTTAGTTGGCAAAACAAAAAAACTATAATATCTAACCAAAACAAAACCGACAATATCTAACTTGACGACCAAAAAAAAAACGACAATATCTAACTTGGTAGCCAAATCTTGTTTTGGCGCCCCTCAAATTTTTGAGAGAAATAGTCGGTCCTTCGAGGCCCTCTGAGGATGGGGGCCCTGGGCACTGGCCCCGTGGGCCCTTACGGTAAAGACGGTATTGCCTGCCGCCCGGAGCCTCGCAATGTGTAAGGTCGCCGCTCGTCAGTATTCCCTAAAATTCCTGATAAATAATAATTTACGTTATCACCAACTTACAGGTAGAGCACAACCAAGCGAGGATGTGGAAGTTAGTGGGACTTTTCTACCTATCTATCCTATCTTTCCATTGATTTCCTTTCTCTTATCCAAAGTACCCAATTATATTTGACTCATTTTCTTATTATAATTCCTTATTATCTTCAGTAAATAATAATAATAATAGCTTTATTTATTCCTTACAGCTTTAACATTTTTTTAAATATTGTTAGTTATGTTAGTTATTTGTTTATATTCGTTGTTAGTATTATTTATAATTTAGTATTTGTTAGTATAATTTATACTAACAAATTTATACTTACAAATATCTTCAGTTATATTTGCTATATTTACCTTATGTTTAAGTATTGTAAACACCTTTTTGTGTTTTAGAAAAAGTTACGAGAGATGAGCACATCAAAGCTAGACACGCAAGGAGGAATATCAAAGGAAGGTTAGTAAAATTTTGAATATTGTGATTATAGTATCTTTGAAGATCAATTTCTAGTCATCGAGTTACACGAGATGAAGTATATATAAATATAATAGTTAAATAAACGAGTAAAGTACAAGTACATGGTTTTCAAAGCGATGAATCTTTCATTGATAATCGAGAAAAATATTAGAAACAAACATTCACAAATGTAGTAAAGGTGGAAAGAACTCTTTGTGGTTCAACTACGGTAGCACCACTTCCAGCTATGTCTGCCCAATAACAATAGTGTAGCTGCTGTGTTCTGCTCTGAAGGGTATGGTTAGGGAGACAACTTATCCGAGGCATTCCAACTTAGTCCTCATGAGCAACGCATCTGTGGCTAACTTCAGGTAAGACTCTGATCTTGTTTGGGACTCATTACAGATGTCCATGGGCGGCAGTGATATTTTAAAAAACAACCAGTACTATATATATAGTGGAAGGATTATATTCTCAGTAATTTTAACTTGGGGAACTGCCACCGCCATACCTATTTTTAGCGGAAAGCAGTTCTTGCGTTTCGGTGACACGATATGATTGCCGGCTATATATGAGGCGACCTTTCTATTCCTCGGTAGAATAACCAGATGAATTTTAGGAATTTGCACAAATTGAAATGACCAAACTTAACGCAGATATGAAGTTCCCATTCTAAATCACCGTTTGCCTACTCCGCAACTCATTTTTGTATTTTGAAAATTTTTATACCAATTTTCTTTTTAATACTGATAACAAATCCGTAAAGATTGGTTACCAATTTAGATGACTGATTAACAAAATTACGTCAAAATTATATTTTCGTTCATGTACTAGCTTCAAATGTGATTAATACATTTGTTAAAGTAAGAAAAAAGTAACGTAAAGCGTTTAATGAACTTTTTAAAACAGATGCCCAAAAACAAAAGGAGGAAAAAGTGGGTAAAAAGAAGGAAGGAGTTAAAATAATCGTTCTTGATGAAGAGGACAAGGAAATTCCCTTTGAGTTTTACGGTTATGATTTAGAACTAGTAGCTAATGTAGTGCTAGATAGTAGTAGGATATGTAGTACTAGTTGTGCTCGCGGTTTTACCTGCTATTACATAAGAAAAAGACAAACAAACATACATTAACTAATAATATTATTGATAATATTGATAGTAGCAGAATTCAAGACGTATATGTAGGCAGGGTAACTGAAACCCGCGACATTGAACACGCATATCTTAATAATATTATAAATGCAAAAGACTCTGAGGATGTATGTGTTTTTGTTATTTTTTCACGCAAAGAGTACTGGAAGGATTTCGATAAAATTTGGCACAAAGCTTGTTCATGACATTAAATAACACGTAGAATACTACAGTGATAGTATAGTTCTTGAAACTAGGCCACTTAATCGAGAGTTAGACTCTAGGCCTACGTTTTCTGTCTGAAATGTACGTATTACAAATTCATTTATTACTGATTTATGATGCAGTAAACATCATGAGGAAACCTACACACCTGAGAATTCTCTGAAAAAAGATAAACCAATTCGCCAATTCCAATTCGCTCTGGACCTGCGCGGTAGACCATGATTTAAAACTCTATTACTCAGAGAGAAATGGGTTGATTATGATTATTATGTATAGTAGATTTTTATGTATAAATCAGTGCAGATTGGTATAACTAGTATTTTAAAAGATTAACTCAACAAAATATATATAGGTGAACCAAAAGTGTCGATGATAGAAGAAGAATTTGATGAAGAATCTCCAGAAATGCAACAAATTTCGGAAGAACAAGTTAAGGAAGAAGAGAAAGAGGATCAAGAAATAGATAAGATTGCTGAATTTATTTCTGAAGTAATTATAGGCTAACTACACTAAAGTTTCCATTTAACATGCTTTGTTAGTCCTTATTTATGTGAGAGTCAACCTTGTACTTGAATTTTAAAGTAGATTCCAAAGTTATTGAACTTAAACTCGACATATATGATTGTCTACATTGAGATTGATGATGCATGATTAGCATGTTGACTTCAATACAAATCCAATGCCATACAGACTAAATTTTTTCAAAAATACGAATAACATTTTACATCTTAAAGCTATATAGATCTTGTTTACCATGATTTAATCCTTAATTCTTCCTGTCCTATAGCCACTTGGATCCTTAAGATTGTCCAACTTATTCCTCACCCTTTCTATCCTAGATGTATCAAGATCGTGAAGAACGTCGTGAAGACTTGGAGCGTACCTTCGAGGACATAGCTGCCATTGTTGATCGTTTCAAATCTGTTAACTATGATCTGGGTTAGATTTATTGACTTTAGTTTTGAGAGTTTGGAGGTACCACCAACGAGACATTCTTGTCTGAGTCTACATCCTCAAGTAGTAAGGTATCTGAGGCTGATTAAATTACAGGTGTTCATAAGCAACAACGGCCACTTGTTACTGTTATTTTCCAGCAGATGGGCAAGGTAGCTAAGCGATGAGCGAAGTTGCGCGTGGAGCTCAGGTACAGAGCTGTATAACCTTTTCCACTAGACCTAGGCGAGTATAAAGTGCTGTAATGTTGTTATTACCGGCCGCTTCTGAAAGCCTCCTTCCTTACTGCACTTACCTCTACAAAACTGCCCTGAACCTGCCCAAAAAAACTCAAGGAACCCTATCACTGGATTTGACATAGAACAAAACATAACTTCCCCGTAACATAAATCTTTGGTATACTACTATATTTTTGTTTGACTCTGTAAGTCATTCCATGTCGCGTGGGAGATGCCACAGTCCACCGGTGTTAATAGCTGCCGTTAGATGAAATCTTATGGTATAATGGTAGAAATTAATCTCAATTCCTCAGGTATGGTGGCTGGACGTCAAATGTCAATAACCAGTGGTGAATTTATCGTCAGCCACATCGAGAAAGACATAATGGACTACATTAACGATCAGATCGCCATCCTGCCTGATCCTGATTTAAAAAAGAAGAAGGTAAAAGACATTACTCGTTACAATTTTCGGAACAGAACCAACAGACGTGATATATTTATTAAATGGTTTCTTTTATTTGCTACTTTGTAAAACCATAGATAATAATGTTCAGAATTTGTTGTATCGAAAATTGCAATGGGAATGAATAAATCGTGCCGTGCTTCAAGTTCACAAAGCCCATAAATCACAGCCGGAACAAATTTAATGGAATAGAAAACCGTCCAAAAATCTCTTTACAAAACAAACACAAATCAATTAAAACTACGGTGATTCAAATAAACAATATGAGTCGAGATAAATGTTGAAGTATAACAAAATTTATTAGGAATATTCAAAGTTAATGAGGGGTAATCGGAGGGTCTCAACCATGAGAATTCCCGTGGACTGCATGTTCGATTCGCTTTGTACCAACAAAAATCAGTTCGATAATCAAACGATACCTATTTTGTTTGAAGTTGGTTCCAAATGTCCATGAAGACTATTAACATTTGTTCATTCGGTAGTTGCAATAGGAAAACTAAAATAACTCAATATCTTCCAAAATACAGGCCAAGCCAGAAGAAGTGGCGATGATCAGAGACCTTCTGGGGAACTTCCTCGATGAGAATATGGACGTCATAGTCCCAGAGGTCGAGGAAGTTGAAGAAGAGGAACAGCCTATACCTGAGGTAATAAATTTATATGAAAAAAAAAAAATTAAAAATTAAACATATTACTTATCTAAAGACAAGTCGTGCATGAAATAACTTTTTTGTACAGAAAGAATTTCATCAAAATTATACATTTTTTTAGTATCTGTAAAGTCTGCATTTTATTTTAATATTTTATCAGACAGTATTTTGCCAAGTCTTTTTTATTTAAATACCTTTTTTCAATTTAATACGTTTTAAATGAGGGTATTTAAATATCTTTTACAAACCGTAGCCCACGGGCCGCAACGCATTCACCTGGCGCTGAAAGAGTCGTTGAGCGAATCAAGCATATTTCACTACAATTTGCAGATAAATTTCTTGACCTAGTAAAATCAAGCACTTAATTTACGCTCAACGTTGTCGCTTGATTATTTAGTGGCACTCAGTTAATATAACTCTTACCTTTTAACTTTTATCCACGTCTCAAGCACCAAATTCACTTTGTACACCGGCGAAACTTTCAAAGATAACAGTATCTTTCGCAAAAATATCTTCAGAAATTTAACAGATCTCACCTCATTCACAGATAACACTGGTCTACGCAGTCCCGGGTATAGGGCCTCCAGTGGATGAGGAGATCATGAGGGAATTCATTGACTACGCTCTGGACGTGTGCAAAGTCCAAGCGGACGTGTTCATGCCGAGGAACATACGTCACTTCATGTGTCCGCCGATGGAGAAGTAAGACTAGCAAAAGTTGTGAAAATAAAGCTTATAGAACTGTTTCCACAATAACAACAACCCGGTCGAAAAACCCTGCGGTTGTTTGACCGGGAAGGTACCACCGTCACACCTATTTCTAGCGTGAAGCAGTTCATGCGTTTCGGTGGAAGGGTGTGATTGCCGGCTCACTTAAATATGAGGAGATCATCTCAGTCTACGCAACGCATCTGTGATATCGACTTCAGATAGAACTACCTATTCTGAATCTATCTCCTATATGAAGTTGCTTACAAATGTTCAAATATGTAATGTTCAAATATAGACGCAAGTGTATATAAGTATAGTACTTTTTAGCCCATAGTTTCGTGTGTTTATAATATGATCTTGTAATATTTTCAGGTTCGCCGAATACAAATATGACAACACAGAAAACAAAGAAGAGGTAGCAATGGGTGGAGTGATAACAGATTAACCTGAATCTAAATAACTTAAAAGCTTAAACTTAATAACACAAATAGAATATTTTTGAAAATATGGTCTGTAATCATTCAAGTAATAAGAAGAAAGATGAAAAACAATTTGAAGGTAGAGCTCTTCGTAAATAACGGCTGTGTTAAGCGTTGCTGTGGTTTGAGAGATATAGGCCACATACCTATTATGTGAGGCGTTCGAACTTAGCCCACGGGGGGTAGCAATGCATCTGTGCCCAGCGTCAAGCCCGAATCTGAACAATGGATATTACAGATGTCCTTGGACAGTGACCATTTACCCAATACCGTCTTTACCCTAACGGCACACGGGGCCAGTGCCCAGGGCCCCCATCCTCAGAGGGCCCCGAAGGACCGACTATTTCTCTCACAAAGTTAGATATTGTCGTTTATTTTTTGGTCGTCAAGTCAGATATTGTCGTTTTTTTTTGTTAGATATTAATTTTTGTTTTGTTTTGGCAACTAAAAATTTTGATTTCTTTCATTCTAAAAGGGCCCCTTGTGTACCCAGCGCCCCAATATAGTCTAAGACGGCCCTGCATTTACCATCAGATGGACTGTACGCTCGTTTGCTCGTCTTACGTCATTGTTAATAATTATATCATAAACATAGTTTTCTGCTTCCATTGCGATTCTAAGTATTTTACTGTTTTCCACTAGTTAATAATGTTTAAAATTTATTGTTACCTTTTATACTTGTATTCAATAAACTAACAACGTCTCAATAAACTAACAATGCACGGCATTATTCGAGAAGCACAAATTTTTCACAATAATTTTAGATGAAATCTTACACGAGCACTAAGATAGAGTTATAAAACAAAACTTTATCCCTAAATACTAGAATAATACCTATTTATTAATTATTATTGTATAATAAGTGTTTAGTTTTGGATTTTCACAAGCTTTCATTTAATTTGCAAATTTAGGAATGTTTGTTTCGGTCAATTATTTGTTGATGTAGTCAAAATATAAACCTTTGATTTAAATAAGAATGTGTGATTAGCTTATTGCCACCCATAAGGTTTTTGGTGGTCAGTTTCTGATCATAGGTCTCTCCTAAACGGAGCCACTCCAACCCGTCCTATACCTTCTGCATTCAACGGTTTTCTGTTGTCTTCTTCAGGTCATCGTTCCACCTGGTCGGGGAGCGACGTATGCTCCTTTTGCCTAAGCAAGGTCGTTCCTCGAAGGCCTTTATTACCTATCGTTTATCGGTCTTTGGAGCAATGTAGTCACCCCTCTCCAGCTTGCTAATTTTAAGCTTTTAACGTAACTAAATCCAATACGGTGGCAGATGACCGAAATAGTGGACTTCATCACATTATGTTTCCACCACAATTTTTTTGGTTAAAGGAAATGGAAATAATATTAATAAAACATCAAAAACTTTACATTCTTTTTATTTTAATATATATGGAATAATAAATTAACCCTCCTATGTATATACCGTCCTATCACCAATCACGTCGGCTGCCTACAGACTATCTCTGTCTCGTTCACCTGGGCTATTTGTATAGCGCTATCTCTTTCTTAATGTTGCCATGAAGAAGAACTTGGAAAAATTACATTTAGATTTGGTGATTTATTTTTAAGATATTACAAAGTTTAAGTTAAGTATTAGACATAGGTGTTATATAATTACAGATAGATTATTCTCGCTGCATGACAACACTAGATAAATAATTCATAACAAGTAAGCGTCAAATGAATAAAAAGATAAAATGTTTTAACCCTTTGCACTCGAGGGCTTTTGCCTCTTAAGCGAACTAGCGTCCTAATTCAAAATAAATAAATAATTATACTTGCGAGAAAATAAGAGAACTTACATCGTAAATAAGAAGATCAAATTACAAAAGACCATGGGATCGTAGCAGCCTCGCTCGATTTAAGACTTCAAACGGCATCCTAGTGCCGCAGCAGAGTCGAGTTGAAGCTCCAAAATGGCTGCTCGAGGGCAAAAGATTTATTTTAAAGAAATGTTCTAGCTATGTTCTGGTAGCATTGCAATTCTATATTCGGTTAATTGATATCCTTATTCATTTATATTCAGAGTAAAATATGTTTTATATGGATTTTAATATAAGTAACAATGCCAATAAATTCTAAATAATATTAATTAAGTTTTAGCATAACTAGGTACTGTCGGTAGAACCAGTGTTATAATTCAAATTGTTAGACCATTTATATTATTTTCAAAAAGATAATTGTATTAAATCATAGATATATACTTCTTTCATGAATAAAAACCATTAACAAATAAAAAAGCAATAAGCTATTAATTTCAACTGCTCAGGGATGAACAAACTGTCAAACCAATTATAGTAACAGGTTTATTTATGCAATATCTTTTTTTCCTCTACTGCTTATTTTGTTGCTACCATCTACTAACTACTTGTAGTTATTTGTCTGTAGAACATAAATAGATACTTGTTTTTATCAAAAAAGACTATGAAAGTCCAAAATATCTTTTTTAAGTATCAACCGGCACGCAAAGAAATCGAGTCATACGCTTTTAGTGATTATTCGCGCCAAATTATAATTAATATTTACTACAACAAGAGTATTTAGTGTCTGGGAAAGATAATATCCCAGAGAAACACGTTACATGTTCACAAGTGCTTGGTGCATTAATATCGGGTTTTGTTTTACTCTTGTATGCAAGATTTAAGCGAAATTACGTAGAATTGTCGGGAAGATGTGAGATGTACCGTGCTATCCCATGCTCTCATTACTCCAAAGAATACAACTATCCCCTTAGAGAAACAAAAAATGTGTAAATGAAACTTGTGAATCAATTTGCTAAAAATCCCTTAAATATTGTAAGAACTGATAAAAGCTTATCGAAATAGCGCTATTTCCACAGTCCAACTACACCAAGACAGAGACTATCAACCGTTGAGCATTTTCATCCAGCACTCATTAATATAACACTCCACCAAGATTTTACGGATTTATTACCATAGCTATAACCGCTGGCATCTAAGCGAAAAAATATAAATAAAGCATTTTCCCGCGCGGTTTCCGAACGAACGACAGTAGCGTCATCTTGCGGACACAGAAACAGTTACATGGCTATTATCCACTTTGTACTACGCCTGGATACGTTATGACAAATGTGTGGACGCTTATTCGTTTGTTCGTACACCGCCTCATAGCACACACTCGAAATCGTCTAAAACGTACAGCGGAAATAATCAAAACATAATCTGGCATCAAGTGTATTTGGATTTAACTTTGGATAACTAAATTCTATGTACACAATAATAAAAAGTCCCGCACAAACATGTTTTTATAACCATTTCAGACGACAATTAAATACAAAAAGCATACTCAAACGCAAATTCTTTACAAGCTCGCTAAAACAAATTGAAATACCGAAGGTTTTTGTTCAAAATGTACATATAATATACTTACAAGCGAAAAAACAAATTGCTACTCATTTATCGCCTTCCGTCCACGAATCGAGTCACAAACTCACTAAAATTAACTTAAAATTATTTTGAAACACTGGAAGAAAACGATGTCGGTTTTTTACGTCAAGTTCTTGTTTAAAAAACCGTTTAATTCTCATTATATTTGCTATACTATTAACATTGAAAGAACTAAATGTAACTGTTACTCAACTTCGACACAATACTAAAATCTAAACTCAGAGTCGAGCGTCTGACGTTTTAGTCGTTGACTGAGAATTTTACTAAAACGGCTACATATAAATGCAATGAACATAATTGGACGTATGAAACTATGTATATCTTATAAGCAAGTATAACGCGGTGTAATTATTCAAGAAAGTATGAACAAAAGTATTAAAGTTTATTTAGTCCAAATTGAGCATCTAACGCGAGATAATTAGACACTCAATTCTGTATTAAATCGAATGAATTCTTAATACTTGTCTAAGGGATAAATCTCAGTCTTAATACGACATTCTACGTCCCTAAACGAGTACTTCGGTAACATGACGTGAAAAACCGACAACGCGTGAACAATTTCGGTGACATATCCGAATACGTGACCGCGTAAGCATTATGCATTAGACTTACTATTAAGAAAAATGCTAACAATAACACTTCGTAAAAACTTAGGCAATACTTAACAAGTATAACTTATACCGAATATTGTGTGGGCATTGTAGAGATACGTACATTCGCAACATATTATTTGTTAGTCGAAATGCAGGAAATAATTATTATACAGTCATTTTCGAAGAGTTTAACATTACTGTAAAATAACACTGTAATGTTAATATCAACTGTGTAACTATTATTTTACATTGCTGTAATATTAACCATTACTTCGTGTTGTACAGTATTCAAAACGAAATATAAACACAGTATTTTATTACAAATATTTCGTTTATTCTTTCAAATGCTGAAACATTTGAATTTTAAAGTTTTAAGCATGTTTTAATTTGATAGATACATTTAGTAAGCAATATTTTTTTCCAGCATTACTTTTAACGAGTTTCGACTATATTGATGCGTTTATCGTTATAATTATCGCGTTATCGTTACCGTTAGAGTTAACGTTATTTGTACTATTCGTCAACATTGTTCATTTTTGTTGCAAAGTTAATTGTTAACAACAATTGTGACTTTAATTAATGGTATCCAATCGTTTACGGATCAGAGGAAGACTACCTTCAATTTTAATTATCGAAAGCTTATTACCGATATATCTACTAACACCCATCCCTATCGAGGTATCATGATAAGAACGGACAGAAAAATAAATTTTATAAGCTAACCGTGTAAATTTATATACAGGTGTAAATGACAGCGTACCGAGAAACTTAAACGGTAGATTTGTGACACTAAATAAACAAAAAACAACTCATTAATTTTCCTCGGAAATTATTGGTTCCCGAGTTGGTCATTTTTGAGCGCGCAATGTACTGTGAACAACGATCATTGACCGAACGCCGAACAGCTGATAGCGAATTCATTACATTCATTTTAAACTATTGCTGGGTTTCGTGAAAATCAATAATATGAGTGTTTTTTTTAATATTCATGTTGCATTGTGCAGTAGTATTGAAATACTACCAA
>DWNE01004299.1:0-15387 GCA_018249875.1 Cecropterus toxeus
GAAAACTTCGTGAGGAAACCTGCATCTGAGAGTTCTCTAAAAAAGAGTTCTCAAAGGTGTGTGAAGTCTACCTATTCGCACTTGGCCAGCGCGGTGAACTATGACCTAAAAGTCTCTCATTATTTGAGAGAAGACCCGTGCCCAGCAGTGGGATTATAATGGGTTGACGATGAACATGTTTTTAAGATGATTGAATTATCTGGAGACACCAGATAATCCTAATCTATTAGCACTTATTAGCACAGTGCCCTGACTTGTAGAGTAGTAAGGGGGGCTACTTATTTGAGCCATTCCATCTTACTCGTTTAGTGGTAGCAACGCATCTGTAGCCAATCAAGTAAGATAAAAAATATCTGGGGTGATTATAGATCCCTAGACGGCAGCAGTCACTTACCACCAAGTAGATTGTATGCTCAGGTAGGATTCTAATTCTATATGTATATCTTATGCCACATACTACCAGGTGGATATGTCAAAACCAAAAAAATCCTTATAACATACATACATGCTCTAATACCACAATTTACATTTATGTTCTAGATCTAGAGTAACTATGTTCTAGATCAGAGCATCAAATGCCCACCGGTAAGACTCAGCTTTTTATCAGGAATTATTTTATAGATACCTATCCAGCTTTACTTGCGTTGAGATTCGAGTAATGGAGGTTTTGGGGCTTGAGGGGAAGGGAACAAAACTTTGCTTCGACTTTTGGAGGTTTCCGACTTATCGAGGTTCGACTTAGAGAGGTTCTACTGTATATTGCGTTTTTTAAGCTACATAAGCCTTTCATTCGATTTGCAACTTCTATAGAATAGTAGTACAAATATTGCGTTGTATTTTCGAAGCTACATAAGCATTTAAAGACAAAACATTGTTGAAAACTAGATAGAGAAACGTAGATCCTCCTTTGTTTACGTTACGATTGCGTGACAAACAGAAATTAGCATCAGCAGTAATGTGTACTAATTATGTCAACATAAATCCCGTCCATACATATTGTGGTTATTTTTAAAACCGAAATGAACATGTACGTATTGATTGCTATCAGTTTAATTGTTCAGTTATAAATATTGGTAGGTCGTACTTTAATGCCTAGTATTAAAAGCTTAAATAAATATATGGTGCGAGTACGTTCGGTTACAGACCGAATCGCAGTACCAATTAACAGCAAATCGGCTATTATATATTTATTATATAACTTTGCTCCATCCATCAGCCCTCTGGGGGTATATATCAAGCGACCATCTCGGTCTTCGGGAGTAGCATCGCATCTGTGATCAACTTCATAATATAATCTTTGATCTATATGAAGTTGCTTACAGATGTCCATGGGCGACATTAACCATTTACCATCAGATGGACTGCATGCTAGTTTATTACTTGGAGCCATTGCTGTCACATGCGTGTTGGTGATCGCAGTTGGTGTTGATTTTACTCAAGAAGATCCTGCTGTCGATATCCTGGATTCCCTTATTCCCTTCCTACGACATCCATGGGGTAAGGTAGGGAGGTGTTATCCAAAACCGACATCACACAGAATTTTTTAATTGCCTCTATATAGAGTTAAATTTAATACATTTACTCCAAAACTAAAAAAAATGTGACATTTTAAAATACCGCAATAATTGCGCAATGAACTTCACAACTCAGTTTTCCTTATTTTGACCATTTGAAAGAGCCAAGTCTCAAACTTTTAATATACTCGTATCTTTAATTTATTGTATATAATGTTATGTTTTATTAAAACGTCGAAGGAATTGCATTGGAAGCGCTAATTTAATTTACAGATTCATAAGTTCGCATTTTTTGTAATATTTAAGTAGCAAACGAGAATATAGTCCATCTATGGTATGAGGTCACTGCCACCCATGGGCATCTGCCACGAATACCAGATAGGATAGGATTCTACCTAATGATTCGTTGCCACTATTAAGAAATAAATGACCGAGTCATGTGTATTAGTCGACATCTATACCCTTCCACCGAAGCGCAATAAATCTACCTTCCTACCCGATCAATCTATACTAGTTCTACCAACTCTCAAAATAAAGTTCCAATTTCATTATATTCAATTTAAATCTACCTACATCGCTTCCTACCCGATCAATCTATACTAGTTCTCCCAACTCTCAAAATAAAGTATTTCATTATATTCAACTTTATATTTTTAAATCTGTTCGTACCTAAACTGTTAACAGGAAAAATATGCAAGCCGTATTTGAATTACAATTTTTAAATTTTGCATAGCAGTAGGACGTACAAATACAAGTATCTTGAACATCCTTTTCTGACGTAACACAGAACACATAAGGCAGACAGTGTGGGACCGACTTTGCCTAAACGTTAGGTATTATATCGACCGATACCGAGAAACGAGTAACGAGGTAAGCGAGCAGAATAACTGAACGGCGAAATGTTTATGTGAATAACATACTTGTAGACTTTGACAAACTAGCCTAGTAACTCTATTCGACACTAAGTCAATTTAATTACATACATTTAATTTACAGATAAGTTATATAATATTTGATGTTTTTACTTTTTCCATTTGTGTTACTTAAATAAAATCATTTAAACAGGTAAGCGATAAAATCTTTTTCGCGAATCGTTCACCGATAATCCGTGTGACACGTAAGATCGTAGAATTCTTATTGTGATAGTTTATTTGGCACTTGCTTGGCCGATGAATGCCAAATAGGCGAGTTCCATGACCGCCCGCGTTCAGCCTTCCTATTTCTCATGCATGAAATGCGTATATGTGGATATTATGCTATGTGATAAAACTGGATAGTGCCTAATAATAGGCCGTATTAGCGAGAGGACGAGAGGCAGCGTGGGAGATTTATTGAGAAAATTTATTGAATGGGACGCTAGGCAGTTAGTGGAATACCGCGGTTTAATATGTTGATTTTATTCACAAGTTATTTACATTGTATTTCGATTAAATGTCCAAGAATGGAATTTGAATTTGTTGCCCTAAATGTAACATCGTTTCCCTATTTGCTCTCAATGAGGTTTTCGCGTGAAACAAATTTAATAGAATTAACATCAAGTAAATAAGTGTACCAAAACACTCGCGTTCGAAATTCCAAATCGAACATCAAATAAATAAGTGCACCAAAACACTCGCATTCGAAATTCAAAATTCGAATATTATTTTATTTCGAAATAGACAATGCATAGAGCATTTACAAGCAGTAATAAATAAAAAGCTGAAGTGTTCGCACGCGTGAAGTAGCGACCAGCGACGCAATATATCGCGCTCGCAGTTTTATTGCGGGTACCGCGCTCATACTTATCTACGGCCTCTGTTTAAAATCTTGTACGAGACTGATATTTTCTTTTACGACTTTTGTACTACTGGGAATTTAAACTTCATAATGTTAAACGTGCGTGCACGCGTATAATTGTTTTTTAGCTTTTGTTTAGCGTCGAGTTTTACTGCAGAACGCGAAATTTATTGCGGCGTTTAAACTTTATCGTTACCTTGTTACAACGCATCTGTAACAGCATTTAACTGCATAATTTTCATAAATTTGCCTATTAAATACTTAGAATACTTTGATGTTAATCAATTTCCTATTTTCATTGCATTTCTTTTTCTTTTGGATAGGACTTCGCAAAAAAAGGTTTATATTACAACAAACACTTTACCGTATTTGTATTAAATGTGTTTAATGTATTTAATTTTTGTAACTTTTTAACATATTAATATAATTAACTCACCATTGCATACATTATATGCAAAATTCAACACGCAAATATAATAATAAATATAGAGGTAAAAAAATTACACATTTGAAGTATAACAGTAGCAAAAACTAATTATGTAGTTACATTACTTAACTGTGCAATTAAAAGTTCTTCATTCTTACACTTTCAATGTATTTTGAAATTCATAGCTCAGTTATCTCATTGTTGTAATGAGTTTTATAAACTGTTGTCATTTTAGAATTTTGTTTGTGGACTAAATTTACTTCGCGCATTGCATGATCTAATATTACGTAGACATTAAATAGGTTTTTTATTATTTATTTTCGATATATTCTAATAATAATTTTACATTGAATGAGTGATACAGAGATTCTAATTATTATAACTTTTTTGACAGCATTTTCAGATTTTATTCCAGGTTGAAGCAATCATACAAAGTTAATTATTACATGTAGGCATGTACAACACATGCATTTAAAAACTGAATTACCATTCTATCTTAGGCAAGTAGGTAAGGATAATCGTATGAGGTTTTACTTTGCAAAGGCATAACACTCCGTAGCGGCATTGCTATATAAAATCTTATATAATTTATAATAAACATTGAAATAGTTTAAATATTGCAATTATTACAGCAAATTGCTTAACATTATTACTCTATTGTTATTTGCGCTCTGAAATTATTTTCCCTCTATTTATTAACACCTTTGACTTAAGCCACCTAATTTGTATTGTCAAAAGATTCCCACTTAGTTTTATTCGTGTCAAGTGCACTCGAGTGATTAGTGCAGCCTAATTATTGTAAATAGAAATAAAATTCTAGTCTCTTGTCTCACATTCGCCTATATTACGAAATTCACGCACCACCATCTTTCGAAGTTGTGAGTGTCTTAGAAGTTAACTTATTAACTTCAACAGTGAAAATGAAAAAACGCCAGGAAACTTATAGGAATGATTATTCTGTAAAGAGGATTTTCAAAGGTAAGTGAAAGTTTCTTACTCTGTGAGAGATAGACTCAGTAATAGATGGACAAAGACCGTACAATAAACTATAAAATATAAAACGAAAAGTTAATAATGAATATAAGTAAGAGGTAGTTGCTCGCTCTCGCATATTTTGAATGCCTAGCTCCTCGCTCGTAATGAGTGAAGCGATTAATTATCGTGGAAAGAAATTATGTTTTAATTCTTTGTAACTTATAGTACAGTGACCAATTATTGAGTGTACTTGAGACAAGGTCTTGGTTTCTTAATTGCTGTTTTAATTGCCATACTGTTACAATTCGGGGTCCTATGGGCAATGAAAATGTGCGCAATTAACTCGTTTATTAATATGATAGATTTTCACAATGACTTTGCTTGTGTAGTTTAACTTCTACATTAGTGATAATATCATATTTTTTATCCACGTGATTATTCTGCATTAAAAATTAATTACTAGATTGTGAAGGAAAACATCGTGCGTTGACTCACGATGTTTCCCTACCAATTTTATATTATTAAAACTTACACACTCCAAAAATAAAACAACATACACGAAATATCTTATACCGCACGTACTATTATTTATAAAAAATATATTTAAAATTTTAGACACTTATGAACATATTCATTCATATAAAATAATCAAAGTAGAGTTTTTACTTGCTTGATACACCCCTTTACATTACGAATACGTTCTTAAATAGTTACTTTTATAAAACATGTTTGTATACGGAATACTTCTAAACGGTATAACCTCTAACATAAGTAATAAATTACTTAAGAACCGGTTACGTAGAAAAGTTCACAGAAACAATCTAAAACCGCCTTTAATTATGTTAATGTGCGTAATAATTAAAATAAAACAATTATAACAAGAAGCCGCTATGTCATCACGGACGTAATAACTTATTTTCGACTCTATTAGAACTTCTATCATAAATAATATAATAGAAGAATTAAACTTCGAGATAAAGCTAAAATTCTCATTACCAATCACGGATTCATCTCCGATTAAAACGAACCATTGTCTCATGGTTCCCACAACGAAAATAAAAGTGAGAATTCAATCTCGACGAAACCGTACCAACGGTATCCACAGTACCTACACCATTTTTAATAATAAAATTACATAGCTCACATCCGGGTAGTCTAAACAGGTATAAACGCAAAACATAATCTCTATTTAACGTAATGTGTTGAATCGTCCTTCCTGCTCGGTAATAGCCAATTTGTATATATCATACCGGTTGAACATTATGTAATTTAGCCAACAAAAGGCAAATATGCCGAGCCATTCCTCTAGTTTATGTCTGCGGGAAAGGTATTAAGGTAAATTGTACAATTGCGCGCACGGGCCACTCGTTAACCGACATGCCGGTCCGACGTGACGTCTCGACAGCGATGTCGCATTGTTTCAGTTTTATGCGTACCCGACCTTAGATTAAATGTTAACTGGAAGATTTATGGCGGTCATAGAGGGACTAGTTTAGTGGACGCTGAGGTCTTTCGACGAAACGCTCAGCTTTCTTAAGAGCCCAATTTGTGGGAGCGCTTAACGCTGTGTCGTGCTCGTATGCATGCCCCGCCTTTTTATTGCTGCCCCTTAACTGTAAACAACACCCATTCATGTAGGATCTGTGTCTGAATTAAGCTCGTTGGAATGTTACCATGGGAGAACGAGCCAACTCACGATTTAAATTATGCTTTTTATTTTGGGTACGCTCCATTTTACTACCTTATAATAAAAGTTTAATAGCCTACCTAACGTCTTATAACCTAAAACGGAGAGAAACATTTCACAACTATCCTAGATTTTACCTACAGATATTTTCACTATACGACCAACTCATCTTTGCAAATGTTGCGTGAGTAGAATGATAAAAACGTCAACGCTTAATTTACAACTACGTATGAGAAAATTGGTCGATTCTTACACTCACCAATCTTCGTTTTGGCTTGATCAGCGGTCGATTCTGTCCATTCATCTTGTAGTAGAGGCCGCATGCATTGCATAAGTAGTGCCCGGTGCCATCACGTCGCCACAGCGGCGTACTCGTCGCCCCGCAGTTCACGCACTCACGACCCTCTGTTGTACGTAAAGTCGGAGCGTTAATAGCTGGCCTTATTAATAATATTGAAAACGTATTAAGAACATTTAGATTTGCTATATCTGAAGCTGATTTTAATTGTGTGTGACGTTAAGTTAGTAATAAAAAAATGATGAATAAACATTAGGCGATAAGTTCAATTTATGTTATAATTGTTGATATAATTGCGGCAAGATATAAAAAAGCACAAAAAATACAACATAAACACCAAATGCAATGAAAACGTATGAAAAAATAAGAGCATAAATAAAATTAGTAGTGTTAGGATAATTGTATTACCTGTCTCCTGGCAGGCTGGGGAAGACGAGAGAAAATCACATTCAGAAACATTACCAGTCAAATTTCACTACACAATTACTGAAGCATGCAATTACCTTAAGCCACACAAACAGTTACGTAATAAACCAACGAGCTACATTTCACAACTTTTATTAAAAATAAAAATAACTGTAATTCCAGCGTAAAATGTTAAATATTTCATTAACAAGAGAAAGCACGGCGAGTTTCACTCGTGGAAAAAACTATCAAGATTTTTTTACACGCAAGGAAAATTGAGAGAAAGTAATGCCGAGGCATTCGCGCATTCATAAGTATATCTACACATGCAAAACGCCCTTAGCGGGTAGAGAAACAGAAAGAAAACGGTTATTAAATGACGTCTACTTTGCTTACGGGGCTTAAAAAATCTTAGAAGCAAACTTCCGTAACATTTAAATTAATTATACTTACAAAAATAAACCGGGGTCGTTGTGACTTTAATTTGTAAAAGCTACAGTTTGCTATCTACGAGGTTTAAAAATACACATCTTAGACATAAAGTTCCGTAATATTTAGACGAATTGTATGCAAAAACAAATAAACTTTATATTTATATTTTCACAACGATTAAATTATTCAGCTAGCAACAAAAGCGAGTACGAACTTATTGCAAAAATTGCCGAGAATATAGAGGATTTAGAGCGGAACCAAAACTATAAAATAAAGTATTACCTACATGCTAATTTCCACTATGTGTAATTGTACACTGTGGTGTACGTCAAAACAATTTCCAACGCAAGCAAAATATCTCAGCCGTAAACAGTATTGCAGAAATCAAAAAGCAATCTACATACCTACTATACTTTACGAGTTACTTTACGCAAGTTCTTCGGCACAGAATTTTAAAAACAAATAGAAAAGTAAATTAAAACGTTACTCTGAATACATTATTCATGCCAGAATTTTAAACATGCATTAATATTTGCCTCAGGATGAGAGGCCCTCCGGAAGTTAGCGCATGTTTTTTACCAATTTTGCATGATATTTGTATTTAAATAAATACTATTTGTTTTGTTTTTGCTAACAGAGTCTGGAGTCCACGCTCTACTCGGACGCACGAGATTGTTGCTTACAAAGAGTCAAATGAGCATCGACTAATCTAGATTTAAATAGGTACTCTAAAGATGTAAACAATAAAAAGTACCTACTCCTTGATTAACTGAAATGATGTGCAAAAATCGTAAATTCCGCGTTCAACCCAACTTTCCCACACCGAAATTCAAAATCTTTCCCAAAATTAATTGACAATTTCACTTCGTTGAAGAGGATATGTTCACATATGGGATGCGCGTGCGCCGCCCACCGTCTTTCTAACTTGATTACAAGATCGATGATTTACCGAGATCGAATTTCGAGGCCATCTCGTTACTCCGCATCCTCTTTAAAAATCCGATTAAACGAATCTATAACACAATACGTTATAAAGCTGTCGTATATTATTTTAAATCACTCCTCTCATACATCATACAGCGTTTGCTGCATATAGAATATTATAAATAAAATCATTTATTTATTTATTTATTATAACTGTAACTATCGACGACCCGCGTGGCGGAGCACCATGAGTCACCATGCCAGTCTGACGCGAAGTGGGTTCGATCCCTGGCCAGACAGACTTCTTAATGTTGAATTTAGATGTTTGATCTGAGCCTGGGTGTTTGTGTATGTCATCTTTGTGTCAATGGCACCTACGACACAGGCAAGCATTTTTTGTTTGACTTTTCTTGAAGTTACAAGAAATCTCTTTAAAGAATACATCTGGCTAATAGTGAATACAAGTAGAGTATAAGATACAATTAAAATAATATTCTCAATATTATTGTATAAGGTATTTATAGCTAATTTATTCGCACCATGAACGTATTTATATACGCTAATGGTTCCCTTATGGGAGGAAAGTAAGTTAGGGGTCCACATAAAGTAACCTAGGTATACTAAGATTATACATATTTAAATACAGTACACTAAGATAAAATTGTACTCCAATTATTAAACGTACTTTTATGATAATACTTAATTTGGGCACAATCAATAAGTCCTCCGTTATCTACTGGAAGTATATCGTTTAATACCTAGCGAAAGCACATGATTAATTATTTACTTTGGTAACCTGTAATTCAATCATTTAATACCTACAGACTCGTATCGATATACGATATATAAAAGTGAAATGATTCTCATCTGACTAAGCGTCACCAAACCTAAATTGCATATACTCCAACCATGAAATTTGGACAACAGATTTATTGTATAATGTAGACTCCCATTGAGAAATGATTATTTGATATTCTACCTTAATTATTAACCGTTTTTATTTTTACTTTAATTCGAACACACGAAGTCGCGTTCAAGAGCTAGTTAAATACAAAATATCAAACGAGATTGAAGTAAAAAAATATTTATCCTTAGTCTCAACAAATTCTTAAGCTCGTCTCAGTATTTGCAACTCATTTTCCGTTAATTAATCGGTGGCAACAAAACGGAAATGATCAATTAATCGTTATTCGTGAGAAAATTGCATTATCCAATTACATGGCGTGTCCTTAAGGTGCAACATTACTTGAAGAGAATTTATAATTAATTATTTTCTTACTTATTAAGTTGATTAGGAATGTTGAATACATTTGCTCACTTGTCTTGTTATTTTGAAATGAATTGGTAATAAAACTAAAATTCAATTTTTTTTTCAGAGAAATAGAGTCCATTGTATTAGTATACGAATGAATAAATACGTATCTTTATAATTATGCTAATATATAGATGCTCTATACTTTAAATTTAAGATTTTTTAAAAATTAAAGCACGTTAATTCCATGCACCCACCTGTCTAAATGGTACGGAATGATTTAAATTTGAAGTATTATTTAATGTATACACTCGTTATAATTAATATTTAATCCATTTCAAATCACCCAAAAAGAAACTTGTACAAATAAATACAATACAATACAAATGTAAATAGATACTATCAACGTAGAATAATAGATTTAAATCCTTTAAGTGGTGCATAATTTGAAAATATTGCTTAGCGGCGTGTTTGAAAATGATGTCTTGCAACGTCGTTAGCACCTAGCTCTTAGCGGTTAGCGTATCGCCTTAAACGAAACGAGTTTAATGCCCTGTAGATTGTATCGATCCAATGTATCGGTAGGTATCTTTATAATAATAATATGTATCTAGATCTGATTATCCAAGTCCCCAGGTAGACGCCACGGCGTATTGAATAAATAATGATACCGCGCAAGGATCTAACGAGGAAGGTGAAAGTGCTCGAACATCCGATAGAAAAAGTATCTAAAAAACCACTCACAACGTTTTTCGAGCTTTAGGCAATACGGCCATTCATCTTTTTTATGTAAAAACCAGATCACAACCGGCAATTAAATCGCCCGGACCTTATCGAAAACTTATTGCGATCGAACCGACAACTCACTTTTTGGACTAACCCTTTATTTTTTTGTTGATCGATAAAGCCTATAATTTGCTCCGGAGTTTCTAATAAATAAACACCAATAACGATTATTAGGAAAAAATAACAGGATATTACACGAAATACGGAGTTTATGACAGTTTCTCTCGCAGTTATACTGTTTTAGTTCAATAGTAACGACTCTATTGATAAAACGTTTGTGAAAGTCGGCGCGGCCGCGGGCGGCGGAGTTTTACGAGATTTACTGCCACCTGCCCCATACACATCGACATCACACGTATTATTAAAATAAACTGCATTTCTGATTAATCGCCGTACGATTTAATTGTTCAATTCGGTTCCATCCTAACCAGAGTCGTGCGTTAATTCGTTCACACTGTGAGAAATATAACTTTATTCCCCTCGTATTTCAACTATCGAACGATCTACCGTCTGCTCCGTCCGGACGTGATTCTGACGCAAAATAAAGATATCATTTCATGCCCACGTAACGGTGCCTGTCCAGTTTGAGATAAACCTATCCTGAACACTGCAGAAGTTTGAAGTTTGAGCGAAAAATTCCTGTGTTTGAAAATTAGAATGCGGCTCGCTCTTTATTGCCCAGAGTGACGTGCGGTCGTGACGCGGCGGCGCTACGTGACCGCGATAAAAGATTTTCATCTGCCATATTTACGTAGCCGAGTGGGCGGTTTTTATTTTTCGAGAGTCTCGAGCGAGCGACCACTTCGGGACGTGGAGAGCGCAAAGTTTTCACACGGCTCGTCCGAGGGGAAAACAACTCCTGCTGACGTCGCAAAGCCGCGCTGACCTCCCGGAACTATCGATGCGTTCAAAATAAATGAAGACAGCCCGTTACCGCTGAATGAAATCACGTAAAAACGGAGCATACTGGTAGTCACGTATAACGCTAATGTGAAGCAGGGTAATGTAATTTAAATGAAGGACTAATTCGCTCCCGTGTACCGTGACGCACTCTCTCGGCGCATCGGCCCATCAACACGTAACGGTGAGGGTATTTTGCATACAAACCATTAAATTATTGCTCAAAACTTATTCTTTGTTGCGCCACAGAGGCTGTTATTACGGCCTAATTGTACGTCTGTATGCAAATAGAAAATTTTAATGGTAGCCGATGAGTCTCGACTCTCGGCGCCATCTTTTTATTGAGAACAAACTAACGCTGGAGTAAAACATTTTTAGAAATAAATAATAAATAAATATTTCGACTATCTACCTAATATCAGGGACGTAAAGAAGATTTAAACAGCTTCTATTTCTACAAATGTTGTAACCTGTATTCGAGTCTGACATATGCGATAAAATATTCTGGGACGAAGCATTAACTTCCATTAATTACAATTAATCTAAAATATTTCTTCGCGGTATCCACAAATTTATTCGACCGAAAATCGGATTTCTAGACTATTTGATATTGTTTAAAGATTATAGGAAACACTATTTAATTTCATAAAAAAAACGTTAATGAGACTTTTTACCTTTAAGAACTTATGATCCCTACTGTGTTCTTCAACCTAAGTCCAATCGAGTAACCACCCGTATAAGGTAAGAAAGGTAAAAGATAACTACCTAATAATGGTTGAATTTAAATCACTTCACGTATTATAACACTAATTAAAATACAAACGACAATGCGAATTGATGCGAAGGAATAAAGCCATTTTTCACGGGCCCTGCACGGCCAATGCCGTTCATATTTGCATTCCCTATTAGCATACGACCAGATAATTATGACGGCCCGCAATTGCACTGAACTCACATAATTACTGCCGGTTGATGACGAGAACTTATTAAGTCTTCATCAATCGTACTTGCCGGAATGTTTTCTGTTCGTCCAATAAGTTGAATGTGATGAGGATGGATTGTTAGCGCTTGAGATGTTTTGAGCTTGGTTTTGTATTAGACACAAATGTTAATAAATAAAACGTCTAATAAATCAAATGGGATTGGGAAAGATTGATTTTAAGCTTGATGTTATATCAAGTACAAATGTAGTAATACATTATTTGACCTTTATGATATTGTTTTTGGAAAACTGATTCAATTGGTGCATAAGTTATTGATTTTGAGCTTTATATCAAGCTAAAATACGTCCAATTAAAGTTTTTTTTATAAAGTTGGTTGCGGTTTTTGATTCTTGATGCTCGAAATTTGTGCTTTTATATGGTTATATGAAACATTAATGTATAATGCCAGTGTAAATCAAACTGACGAGGTAGTTTTAGGAACACATTTTAGTAATTATATCATTGTAGTATATTTATATATACTTTTTATGCCATATTTACCATAAAGTAATGCTATTTGCATAAAGATTTTAGACGAAACCTGAGACTTCGTAATTTAAAGCGTTAGTTTAAACCTGCGTTAACGTCGATATAATTCTACGTTAATATAATAAAATTGAGTTGACGACCACTTTTTATAAATACTAGGTTTATATAAATCCGGTACGAACTAAACAAAGAACAATTTAAAGGTCTTAATGTCACTGACCTTTGTTTAATTAATGTTAACAACATAACTTCTGTAAGGAAATTCAAACACTAAATCAAAGAATTAATGAGTATGTGTGGTGTAACTTTAATTTCATTATACAACAAACTTTTCGCGCGTTTTAAATTTAGTTATTTCATTTTATCATAAATATTGTATACTTCCCAGATAAAAAACCACTAAACATCTTTCTAAGATAAGGCAGGTAAACACTAATTTTAAGGTTGACTTTCAAGAATGTTCATTTTAACATTGTAACTTCATATAGAACAGGGGTTCTATGTGAAGTTGATCTCAGATTCCTTGCTACTCCCGACGACTAAGATGTTCGTCTCATATATAAGTGAGCCGGCAACCACACCCTTTCACCGAAACGCAAAAACTGCTTCACAATAGAAATAGGTGTGGCTGTGGTACTACCCCTGGTCAAGCGACTGGTTCTACCACCTGGTAAAAAGATAAATAATAACATTAATTTAGTAGACATAAATAACATTAGGTTAGAGTTTGGTAATTATATTTTGTAATGCAGTCACATTTATTTATGTGTAGTTCACGGGCCCCCGGATTTAATGCAAATTTCTACTGCAATTGAGTACCATCAGACCATAACGAAGTCAACATACGAAATACTAAGCGCATAAAAATATTCATTACCTCATTTTAAAATACGTTTTATATAGCAAATTACATTGTGCTTGTGGAACAATCAAAATGGTAAATTAGACGTAAATTCATTGTTTCTCTTTTTTCAATTGTGTGTTTTGTTCTCTAACGGATGTACCGAAGTACCTAGTTATAATAGTCGATTAAAGGTTAGGTTAATCTCAAAGTCAATGATCAGGCTTTATGTATGTATACGGTACGAATGGCTAAGTTTGGATATAATGTATCACAACTGTTAGGTAGATTTTTCTACTAATGGAATACTGATAGGACTTATTTAAAAATATATAATTATATCCAGTTTTTATTAATGAAATTGTTGAGATAAACGATAATCCTCGATTGCCTACCCTAACTCTACGCCTAAATGATTACTTTTTAGGTTTTAAGTACCTATTCATCGAGTTCTACGTTGGTACGTTCTTTATCTCTTAATCCGACACATAACATCAATAGGAATATGTAAAAGAGGCTAAAGAAACATATAAATGTAGGAATTGCAGTATCAACTACTATTTCTGTCATGTATATATATAAAGGGTACTCACGATATGCGTTTTTTTTTTCTTTTTGTCGATATGTCGACCCAGTTACATGGATCGTGGTCACGGCGCAACTGCGGTGGCGGGGAGAAACCGTTGACATGGATCGTGGTCACCGTAGTTTCACCGTGACCACGATCCATGTAACTGTGTCGAAATATCGGCAAAAAAGAACAAGTAACATATTAAAATGTATATCTGGCGACTGGACAACACTCGACATTTAATAATAAAAAACTAGTACAATTCTATAGTCGCAACCATATAGCATCTTGCGAAAAGAAATCGTATGCAAAACGTATTACAGCATTAGTGTAGCATAAAAACAATTGCACCCGACAAAATTAATAACATACTGAGAGAACCGTCCCGGCTCCATTCCATGCCCGGCCGTCCGTAGCGTACGAGCACGCTAATAACACCAGCTATCTTCTTAAACGTGGACGCTATTATAGTCATAACGCATACGTCATAGAGACCAAAATCGCGTGCACAATTAAGAACAACGAGCACAATCTATTTCACTAACTGTACCACTACGCTAATTGGTTGCGCAACTTTCCGCGAAACATCTTTGTTGCAACAACATACGTGAGCTGCATAGAAATTTTCATTGTATTCTCTTTGCGTTAATATACAAAAATTTCATCCGTATGTACCCGCTCTAAGAGCTCATATTATCTTGATTAGTAAACGCGTTTGAATTATTGTCGAAACACTGGAATTGTGGAGTGGAATAAATTAAATGCCGCTTAAGAAAACGAGAATTGCATTAGAAAGTAACGAGTTAAAATTAACTTATTTAATCGCGGCAGTTTGCACCATTCATTGAACCAATGATAAAGGTCTATTTGACTGGTAGACAGAATACGCAGATATAATCTGAAACTAAGATAGGTAATCTATTGTTGTCCAAAACTAATAACAAAATTGTTAGTGTCATTGTGCGCGAATAGATAATTTGATACAAAACTGACTTAAGGTTAATAAAGAGTCTGTTTATAATGAAATTGATTTCCTGAACCGATTGTCAAAACTGGTGAACGTAACTATTTATTTTCAGTTTTAAAGTTGCAAAAATATTCACCACAATTTCCAGTCTACGAATTGA
>DWNE01004300.1:0-15386 GCA_018249875.1 Cecropterus toxeus
GTTCTATATGAAGTCTATCACAGATGCGTTGCTACTCCCGAGGGCTAAGATGGTCGCCTCATATAAAAGTGAGCCGGATAATATATAATATATAACTGTTGTCTGATTTTGCGTAGCGTGTTGCTGATTTTGTCTGATGTAGCTTATTTACCTGGTCAACTTATAAGCTACTTTTGATTGCGACATTTTGCAATAATTAAGGAGGTCGACTTTTTTATGTTCCGTAACGAAGCACGAGTACTCCAGCTAGTCTTATATAAACATATAAGAAATGGCTACCCTACAATAAAACTGAGTATTTCAACGTTGTGAGCTTCAATAAAGTTTTACGATCACTACTTAATGACGACAACAGGGTCTTACTAATGCATAGACGTGCTTTCTATATTAATTTGCTTAAACATTATCTTCAATGAAACTTACATAATGCTATTGGTCGTCTACATCGTAATTGATCAGCAAAATTGAACAGCAAAATAGATAGCGGGCGAGGTCGGTAAATTGCTAACCGCTAATGATATGAGTACCTAGTGTTTTTTTATCAGATTGAAATAGCAAACGAGCATGCAGTCCACCTGATGGTAACTGGTTACTGCCACTTATGGACATCTGTAAGCAACTTCATCAGGATCAGGAGTTCTATCTGAAGTCGATCACAAATGCGTTGCTACTCCCGTGGACTAAGATGGTCGCCTCATATATAAGTGAGCCAGAAGCCACACTCTTGCAACGAAACACAAGAACTGCTTCACGCTAGAAATAGGTGTGACGATGGTACCTCTCCGATCGAAATACACTGGTTATTGAATCAAACGGTGGTTATTGAATCAAATGGCGGATTTTTTTTAACAAATAATGCTCTACTCATTCTGTTTTTAGACCCGTGCGAAGATATTTGAAAATCAAATTGACGAATGAATATTAAGAAGAAATTAAAATACTTCTTAAGAACACTTCAATCATGTAGCCATTTTTTTAATGCTATCCCATTAAAATTGATTAAATATTTGTTAAATCATAAACAAATTAATTAAATTAATTAAAAAAAAAAAAAAAAGGAGAAGTGATTACTTTTCAATTTTATGTAAATAAAAATCTTTGGCATTTAAACCCTTTTGAAATACAACGATTTTTCATTTTCACAACCAATCATATAGTTTCCTGCTTCGAAAAGATAAATGTTTACGTACAAAAGTAAAACAACATAAAATAACGTATAAAACAATAAAACGTTATCGTTAACATAATATTTATTCTCTGAATTGATTGAACAGCAAATTAATAGGCAACTTTATTTCCTCTTATTATTGTTTCACTCATTATTCTCGTTGGATTTCGGTAAATACGTTTACAATGGCAACTCCAATCCACTTGAGTGTGGCAACACTGGGCCGAACGAATCCGTTGGGAAATCATAACGGATCTGTTCTTGTAACGCCCGAGACCCTAGTGGAGTGGAGTTGGGTAGCAATAATACGAAATAAACAGCCTAAAGAGTTTTGGCGGTCTGCCATCAAAATGTTTTTTATTCCCAGTTCGAGTTGTATCTTTTTTTTTGACATTGTAGTAGCAAATAAGTAGGCAAGTTGAATACAAGTGGTCTATGTCGTCTCTGTAAACAACTGACATTTACTATTTACTATTTGGAACAACCAAGCCATAGAGGACTGCCTCCGTCCTACGGTGCGAAAACGGGTGACGTGGGCACTGGAACTGACATATTTTTTAAATTTTACAGAAGGAACTCTAGGAGTTCATTAAAATTAATTTCCCAGCACGAGAGAATGTGACTAAAAGCTAAGGCACGTTAGGAAACCAGTTCTCATTCTCTGAATTCCATTTCCGTGTCGTGGAAAATTGCTTAAGGACACTTTATTTTTATTATAATTACGGCGACGACTAACGATTGCTTTCGTGTCAGAATTCCGTTTTGTACGTTCAAGAACTTATGTAACACTGATTTAATTAAAGTTTGTACTTATCTTGTGTGTTTATAAAAGATCATTATGCAGAATAAAAGAAATATTTATATCGAAAAACAAAAGCATAACAATATTATACCTTTTTTAATATTTTTTCTGACACATTTTTCCCAATTCTTTACGTAGATATTGTAAAACTATAGTGAAATATGAAAGAAAGGAAATAATAAGCCTGTCACTGTTCTTAAATACTCGTCATAAGCACATTCAGGGTTTTCTCAATTTTATTTTCTAAACACAGTTCAAGAGCAAAAGAGGAAACTAGTAAAACTTTTCGTCTCTGATATTTCGTCATATAGTCATCGTCATCTAGATTTATTAACAGTCAACTCGTGATAAGTTATTTTGTTACCAAATAAAATGAGATCAAAAAGTAATTGTGTTTCTTCAAACATATTTAAGAACAATATTTTATTTTGAATTCTATAATTTAATTGCCCTATGTATCTCTCTCTCGCTCTCTTTATTTTTGACACAAATTTTCCAGCCTCCATCCAAAATGATTAGTTGCAAATTGTTTCTCAAATCCTCCCTTTTACTGCTTCCAGTACAAAATCCCCAAGAAGGAGGAACTCCAAGAACAGCAGCAGCAGGAGCCGGACAACCCTCTCATGAGGAAGAAGAAGACTCCTGAAGAGCTGGCTGCCGAAGCCGAGCTGGAAGACCAGGACGAGTTCACTAGTAAGTACTTTAATAGAACTAGTTACAAAAAGGTGGTAGGAGTCAACATCATATAGACATAGGTTTTGCAATAGGAGTTCCATCAAACGCAATCGGCTAAAAAAGAAACGACTACAAACAAAGTTTTGTAGATTTTTTTTTTACTTTCATGCTTATAGTCGCACACAAAGCGATCAAAATGAACAATCAAATACATTATGTATGCTTCCTATTCATGACATTATAGAAATATTAATGACTTCTGCAGCTCAGAAACACTACCAACGAAACCAAATTCGGTGCAGGAGATATTCTATTATGCTACTAAATCATAATTGTTAGAAAGTCTTTCATCTTATACCTTCAGTTCTTCTTCAGTATTCACGATAACAAACTGTAGCATCCTACTATACTAAAATAAACAGACCATTAAATGAAATTCAATTTCGCTTCACAAAAGGAATAAGCCTTGCCTTTATGTTTTGATGACAGTACACGACGATTCTAGTGTAGATAAACGTATAAAGAGTGTTTTTAAATATTTATAATAAATACATACTAAAATAATGCTCTTGTACTTTCCAGAATTGAAAAACACCATCGAAACGCAAGTGAACGAACTCAAGTCGCAAATCGAAAGCAAGTGCGTAATGCAGTGAGCGACGAGTGGAGACATCCGGCGGTGCAAGCTGCCAACCCTATTATATTACCCGAATACATGATGTAGCTAAGCTCATTGTTATGGCAATGTTCCACCATCATTCACCTGACCCAAACAGACGCGATCCCATCATCCCCGCTCAATATTGTAGGAAATCGAATTCAACATTTTTTCGGAACGTAGTTGGCTAGTGGCGCGTTGGTGCTTTAATAAGCAATAATATTTTTATACATTCATAAAAGAAATCGTGGAGAGCGCCCTGATCACACTGAGAAATCAGAACGTAAGGTCAAAAAGTCAACGCAACCGGGCGACCCGATGAGCACGAACCTCACTCATATGTTGATGCTTGTGATATATTGTTATTTAAGTGTAAAGAAGAAATAAATTTAAATACAACTAGAACGGTGTATTATTATTAAAACGAGGGATTATCGTAATTTAAGAATAGCACGCGTGTAGGCGACTCTGATTCAGCAGCTCCCTTTTCATCTATCTCATCTTTCGGAATGCAACTTACATTGAAATAACAATGTATTAGGTCGTGATATTTGTTTTCATCCAAATTCCAGTCGGCTTGGTCTCGCCGGCGCCGATCGCCGGTACCGGTCGCCGGCTCCGGTCGCCGGTCTGTCGCTTGCGCTCTTCGCTACTTTCCACTCGGACTCTTCGACTTTTGCCTCTAAATCTTTTGCATGCGTGCTTATGCAGTGTAATCGATATTGTGTCAGTGTATTTTGTTTAGGTGTACATACCTGTAATCGACCTAGCCTTAATACCCACATCGAACATAAAATAGGTACAATATTGTTAACTGTTTTCCGGCGAGTGCGGGTAGCTTCGCGCTCGACGGCGTGATCGTTGTTAGTTTCGTTTTTGCATGTCTTAATGTAAGATCGATGTTCGTTTAGACTAATTGTAAAGTTGTAGATAACACCGAACCTTTCGTTGTGTTACCGTTGACAAAATTAGTGTAGTTAACTCAATCTTTAAAGTTTTATCGATGTTTTACGCTTAGGTATAAAGTTAACGTTGTGTGAGCAAATTTTTCGAGCGATTAACGGCTTAAGGTGAAGTTGGCTGATCCCTCGATGTAGTAATTGGATCATCTAACAAAATACACGAGCGGCACTGCACACCACGGACGCGTGTATGCGTGATACAATTAGTCATCGCGGGTGTGAAGGATTATCCAGTGATGTTGTTAAAGGTAATTGTTCGAACGTTTGACTCCGCGTTTAAGCTGCAAATGCAAAAGATTTGTTATCGTCAAAAGCTGTGATATATAAATAAAAATAAACTAATGCTGTGTGCCGACGCGGGCCGACCGCTCGTGCCCTTCGATTTTCTCACGTTAGCTTCTCTACTAACTTCGATCTATCTTGACTCTTCTCACTCTCATCTCGGCTTCGGACACTTCTTCACTCGGATAAGCGATCATCCTTTTCGTAGATTTCGAATCCTGTAACGGATTCCTTTTGAGCACATCATGTATTTCCATTCAAAATAATTTCGCGTATTAGTTATATAGGTGTAATGCTTGCATACGTACTAATTTCAACACCAATGTTCACCTCGTTAATACTTGGCATGTTCCGTTTGTTAACTAACTTTCAGTCAATTAAACCTATCCTCACGTTATCCTTCATGGAATCAGATCTTATAAAGCTATTCAATATACACCCACTTGTAAATACGACAAATACAACAATAATTTCTGATCGTCTATTGAAAGTGCTACTCTATTTTCTGATATAAGATTCAAAATATTTTCTCGCACTCTAATGCACATTGATATATATTTTCATAGCTTGTTTCTGTAGGAACTTCGTTCGACACGCCTACTCGTAGCTACCATTGCGCCTGTACTCAAATCTATCGAAATATTGTCGCTAATGGGTTCTTCTTTACCTAAGACCCGTCCTCCTTCATTAAAACCTTCACAATCTTTATATTATTAAGGTATAACATTAAATCTTCACAGTGTACGTGTGTTTAGTCTAGGTTTATCATGTATTACGAAAATAGTTCTATGTATGTGCATGGCAATTCTAGATAAACGATTGTTCGTAGTTATTCGGAATAAACAATAATAGGATTAAGATTCTTTCGGACCTGTTTTGTATTATTTACGTGACCAATTCACCTCTGTCAGTTGTCTGTCCATTTCAATATATCTAAGGTTTCCCTAAGCTACCACTTCCTCTTCTCTCCTCTTTCTCTATCGTAGATCTAAACTATACTCTTCGTTGTTGGCTCTCATTTACGTAGAGTGTTTTAGAGATTATTTTGGTACGTAGCGAGGATTAGATATAGCTAAACGTTTAAATGTTCTCGCTAACTGTCACTAATTTAAAACGAACGACTAATATACAGGATATTGATGGATTTAAACGTAAAGACTTTGTTTGCATGACAGTGTAAGAAGAGCTCTTGGAAAGTGATTCCGGTGTCGTTCTCTCATTATAAGTCTAGTAATTTACGTTTTTTAATATTAATAATACTATATTAGACGCTTTAGTAAAGCTGTCTTGTTTGTACGTAAGCTTTCAGTGTTCGGTGTATAGTGTAAGATTAAGTAATAAAAAACGTCGCTTAGCTCTGCTACTTGTGAAGGAATTTGGGTGATATCAAATGGTTGTTTGTTTGTATTATGTTTAGTTGTTTATATATAGGTATTCCTAAATTCTATTTCGATGCTTCCATTGAAACATCGAAATACAATTATTTATATATTAATGTTACTGCATCACTCCACAACTAAAACTGCTACATACATTGTCTCGGACCCGTCTGTCTTTCAAAATTAGCATCTATTGGCAATAAGTAAACGTTTGGACAAACCGATTTCATTTTGATTATTAATATAGTGAATTTATAATGAGGTTTATACAAGGTAGACGTGTAGTTTAGTAATAATTGTAAATTATTTGTAAAATCAAAACGATGATCATTGTTTGACACGCCCTTAGAAATAATTTTAAGATTATGACCAATTTCCAGAATTTTCTCCTCGACAAAATCAGTTGGATTGATCTTATGACTTTTGTACTCAGGGTAAATATTATATACTCTATTATTGTTGTCTATTTATATATGTGTATGTTCAGTTAGATCATTTCGAGTAGGGGGTATGACTTTTTGGCCTGCGATGGCACTTGGTAAAGATTAATTTCTCTTCATACGTATTCCTTCTATCTTGCGGATTCCTGTCTCCTATACTCGTAAGTTAGGTACCTGATAGCATTTATGTGAAAGAAAATACCATCTGGGATATGTAAATACAACATCACTTTAATATAATATCCTAACTTAAATATCTACTTCTCGATATAATCTTTCTTAATGTTGTTACAAAAGTAGTTTTAATGAAATAAGCTAATAGCTAATTTCTTGTCACATGATGCAATCAATTTCTAACTTTACGAGAGTTAAAGTAGTCATACATTTTGACACACGAATTGTTAAACTTTTGACAAATTAAGCAGTTGATAGTTGCACTAGTTATTAAATAGATTTCACTCTGATGATACAATCATTACAAGCTGGTGATGCAAAAGAGAATCCTTAATATTCGCGATGTTAAGTGATGATAAACGCTAATAATATTTTGTGTATTGATCAGTACTGGTTTGTAATAAATGTATCATTTTTAACATGTTTGGTCTTTGCGGACTGTCATCGATGAAATAAACATGCGACAAAATATAAATGTTACAACCACATATTAAACATTAACCAATTAATCAGACGTTTGAATATAATCAAAGTTTTAAAATACAATTTCTAAACAATGATTTTAACGATTTTCTCGATGATAATTTTATCGATGTCATATCTTTTTCTACAAGTGATTAATATTAATGGCTGTAGAAAAAGCCGTTAAAATCAGACATTCTGCAATATTAAATAGCAAGTAGATGACTTAGAGACAACGACACTACCACACTGACACAAGAGCTTCTATACACTGAAACCAGTATTACAGTATCATCGTTAAACAGAACATATTTTGTAGACTTTTCCGAATAGTATAGAGATTATTTTGAATAAAGAACTGATTTAAGTGCCACAGACCAATTGTTGCGCTTTGGATATATTTTTAAAACAAAATCTTGTCTATATTGTGCGAGGAAGTCTTTTATTTACGGTCTACTAAATAGTTGAAGTTTGAAAATGTTGATGTATTTTCGAGGATATAAGCCTAATGTTTCAACTTATTCCACTAATATTGGTGATTTTTTCAACATTTCGGCTTATACCTCGAAATTGCCAGTTGTTTGTTCTACTAGTATAGTTATTTGGCTAATAGAACCACTTAGCGCGTTATCTTTTAATATTAGTGACATCTAGTGTTAATGTTGCAAAACCGAGATCGAACTAAATATTTAAACGTGTAACAAATTTTGAAATATAAACGTTAAGAAACTTCGTGAAACCGTTGTCTGGTACGAACGCGGTTCCATATGTTGTATTGTTATGAAGGCAGACGTTTGTAGTTTATTCAACATATAACTTAGAGTTACGAGGGAAACGATAAAGAGGTTATTGTTGAAAATGTTTTTAGGTAATAAAATCGGATTGAGCTTTCTTAAAAATCTTGTTAACTTTGTTAACTTTATTAACAGTGGATTTATTTGGTACCTTGTATGAGGAACCTATGAAATACAGTTTATGTCGATAATTTAGTTGGAGTTCTCTGTCTATTCTATCACTTAGTAGGTCTCATTATATAGTAGGCTTATTCGCTATCGATTTGTTCGTGTCTTACTATTGCAAAGCATTGTTAAATTTATTTAAGATGTCCCAATTAGTTATGTAAAATGTTTAGAGGTGGCCATTTTCATATGAACTTTACTGTGAGTTTGAAAGTGGCGTATCTACCATGTTGTTAAATTATAAATAAACTACATTGTACCACCACCCAGTTGTTTTATTTCTATCTACAACACCTTTTATTAAATAAAACATTATTGATTTAATAAAACATTAATTTGTAAAAAATACATGTACTACAGAAGAAAAGTATGTAAACATAGTAGGTACCCATTTATTTTAATAAAGAGTAATTTAATCTTGGAAAATATATTTATATTTATCATATTTAGCATTATCTCAGCATTTACACCTTGAAATGATTATATTTACCACAACGAATTAAATAATACCACAATTATTTATTTCAACTTTAGTTTATTTACTATATCACATATTTACAATTAACTTATTATACTTAACGCACAACTTTTTCGCATTAACTTACTGCCATTTATTTTAATCAATGCCAAATTTTGCTTTCAGATCAATTTATTTCAGTCTTTTGTAAAGCCCACATTTTGAAATTTTCTTTTAATGATGTAGCCATCAAACGTATTTCATTTATTCTAGGAAGGTTAGCGCAGACCAAACTTTATTTAGATTTTTATTTAAATCCGCTAACATGGACAGTGCATCATCTATTGTGGATCTGAAAAGGCCATGGTTCGTCTTATCACTGATGTTTATAACAGCGCTATTATCAAGCAGTTTTGTCTTTAAAATAAATTCATCTTCATCAGACGCATCTTCATTATAATCATCTTGATCATGGTCTGTATGTTTCTTATATATTTCTACAGGAGAACTAATTTTCTTAAGTTTATGCAAAATCTTTCCAACTGGTAGAATATCTTCATTAATTTCGTTTTCATATGTTACGTCTCCTGTTTCTTCGTCGATATTATTTTTTATTATATTCCTTGACTTTCGAAACTTTCTATCTACTTGATTACTTACAGTATTAATATTTTCTTCCGCACTACTTCCTTCATTGATACTTCTGCGTTTACGTTTTCTTAGAGTATCACAATCAGGATTACTTATTTGGTCATCTGATATCAATTCCTCGTTAACTTTTTTGCGATTTACGCTTCTTTTTGTACCATCTAAAATACTTTCCTTCTTTATTTTTTCCTTTAAATTTCGACTTAGGCCCTTAGAATTCCTTTTGCTTACTCTAACTCTACTAATTTGTGGTTTTCTCGCTAGTTTCCTATTTTTCAATTTGGAAATCAGCTGGGATCCAAATATAGAACCGTGTTCTTGATATTTTTCTTTATGAAATTTCCGTGGGTGTTTCCTTCTCTCACTTTGTCTTGTAGTGTGTCGTTTAACTTTGGTAGCATTTAGTTTATTAATATATTCAGTATTATTCTGCTTCGATGATGATACATTTACATTGTTTGTCACATCTTCCTTTGAGGGACCTATTTTGTTTTCTAAAACTGTCTTTTCCGATTGCTTTTCTTGACCTACATCAGTTTCATTTAGTAACTGAAAATGGTCTATTGGAGATTTCTTATAAATATCTGCAAATCTTTTAGATTTCCTTATGCTAGAATAATGATTACTGTCATCTTCAACGGGCATGGCTTCTACGTATTGCGTTTCTTCTTGATCGTCAATATCATAACAGGCGTCTACTTGGGTGTTTGCGAGGACCCAGAAACCAAAGGATTTTGGTGGTAAATTAAGCAATAACGTCTTATACGGACGAACCCGTTTTACCACGGGTTTAATATCTCCTTCGTAGTACATTGCACGTCCATTAACGACTATATTTCTGTAATAATATTTTATACGATTTTAGATACACTATTGCGCTCGTAAAATCTTGTTACATTGCTCGTTTGGTACTACATTGACGAAAACTAAGTAATGTAAACGCATTTATGTTGTACTAAATAAGTGTCATATTAATGGACCATTCACAGTTAAAGAGATTAAAAATTAAATTAAAAATTAATTAAATTAAAAGTAACCAGCTGACAACAAATAGCCAACCACCAACATATTTTACAAATTGAGGTAGGTAATGCAAAAATATTTGGTCATATAATATAATTAAATCATAAACTGTTCATAATTCATCTATTAGACTTCTGACTTCGCCATAAATATTGGACTGGCTTACATAAAAATACAATTATCTTTTCAAACTTACCCACTATGATCATGTCCTAAAATGAACTGCATAATATCACCACCCTCTTCTTTCTTCGACAGTTTGATCGAAAATCTAGCAGGTTCGACATCCATGTTCGCTCCATACAGAGTGACCGCGCCAGGCACCGCTTTGTGGCGCAGCGATGTACAATGCGCGAACATTGTGGCGTCAGATGCCTCGATGTCCACATTTAGAACCTTTTCACCTACTAAATTCTTGAATAATAGCGCCATGTAGAAACTCTGGAATGTATAAACAAATTCCAGTCAAATCTAAATTCAGCTGGTTTATACATTAATATAATCGATAAAGTCTACTATCACATTCTTGACCACGGTTTTCTCCACCCTGTTCTCTTGTTTATTTTGTCTTTACCTACCATTTTATTTCTTTTATCATTATTAATTCTACTGGCACAAACTGTCATAATTTATATCTTATACTATTTGAGATCGTACATGCATCGATTAAAAAGGACAGCTTATGGCTCAGCAGATCATCTCTATAATATGACATAAACAAGGGAGAAAATTTTCGTCATCTAAGAAATGTAGTCTTTTTATTTAAACTAGCGTAATGATCGAAATATATATTATGCAGCAATAATATATTATCACCATCAACCAGTATGATGAATATAGTGAGATGAGTATGTCGAATATAGGCCTCCCTCAAGGCGCACCACAGATTTCAGCGATTTTCTTATGAATGTTAAATACAACAAATTTATGATAATGACATATAATTAAATACAAAACATACCAACGTAGGCTCATAAAGCTCCATTTCCACTAACTCTCGGAAGTGCACAGAGAACCCGTTCCTAGCAGAGTATCCAAGACTGGTCATCCAATCAGCCGCTCTCTCCAACTCGTGGACGCGCTGGTTGGTTTCTGTCAACCATAATGGAGTTGTACTCCGGCTGAGGACTTTGAGGAGCTTTAAACGGTCCTTCTCTGACATTTTTTCTAATTCTTGAGATGAAGAATTTCTGAAATTTAGTAGATTTTTAGTAGACTTGCTTTAGATTAATTAAATACAATAAGCATTAATGTCCTTGTTAGTCCTTGTTAGTTTTCTGGACACTGCCGAAGAATTTCGACATCGACATCGATAATTATCAAACATGAACTCTTCTGTTTATTGATACTGCTGTCAGGTTAATAAGCCTATACTGTTTCTACATTAACAACGACCCTTTGAATGAATATACATTCTCAGTTTATTATGGTGTGGTAATTGAGACATATTTATGCGAAAACGTTCCCATTTAGCCTTCAGAGGTAGCAAACTAACAGCCACTTTTACGTAATATGGTGATCTAATCTTGGATTACCATTAAATGGTAGGTATGCTCTATTGCCACTTCTATATTAAAAAAAAAGGTTGAAACTTTTTTTACCCATTAAGAAACACAGCATCAAACATCTCATTAGACAATGCGACGTAGTCCTTAAAGTCACTCTTAGAGTCAGCGGCGAGGCAGGGTGTGACGTCACCGCCCACCACCCGCCAATGGTCCTTGCCTGATGGAAAGGTCTCCGTGATCACACGAAGCGTCTCCAAGTCGTTCAGGTACTCTTCTATTGATTGGTTGTTGCATTCTGAAAAGAGGATGCTGGTATATTATAAACTGTCTAAGATTGGTTTTGTTTGTTTTGGCCCGACTGCGTTAGAAGAAGGGTAATATCTTGAACATAAGTATATAAATGATTTTTTCTGTATATTCTATAGCCCACACGGCTTGAGGGATTTTCACTTAAAATGTATTATTGAACTCGTCTTAATTGGAAGAGTTACAGACTACTATAATTTTTAAACATATCGCTTTCTAAAGAAAAAATCCGGCCTAGGCGAGTCGGACATGCGCACGAAAGGTTCCGTACCATAATTTATAAAAAACGGAAAAAAAATACATTTGTTGCAAGGAGACAACCCTTAAATACTTTTATTATTTATTTTAATAATTATTTTTGAAGTGCATTTATAACTAAATATTATGTTAATATTTATAAACAAAAAATAAGAAATAAACTATTTAAAAAACACACATTCATACATATACTTTAATCTTACTTCTGACACGCAGTGACCACGTTCCATCAGGTGGGCTGCTTGCTAATTCAGTCTAAAAAACTTGTTAATTACCATACTCTTCTACTTACCATATCCCAATTGCCAGAATATATCCCCAATATTGGCCTTATCAGCTACCGTGAGGATGTTGAGAGCCGTGTTCGGATCCCACATGCCAGATGGAGTTTTTTCATCATTATTCAAAGCGAAGACGAGATCGAAACCAGTTTTCTTCGACCATTGAACAAATTTCTCCCATTCCTCATGAGATACGGAGACGTGATCTTGCCATTGCTTATCGCGGATATTTTCTTTTCGGTAATCATTCAGGGATATTTTGTGCGGAGAGTTTCCATCGTCCAACAGTTTTAAAGCGTCTATGGATATCGTAGAGTTGTGAAATGTCATGTGTGATGTTGAGGTTCCAGCAATCCTTATGTACGCTGGTGTGAGAGATGACGCCATGCAAATACATTCTTTTCTGTGAAAATAGTTGTCATCATAAAAACACATTAACAACATATAGAAATAAGGAAGATTTCTATAAGATAAATTTTATAGTGCATGACTTTTTAAAAATACTTTTTTACCAATAGAATTTCCGAAAATAATGAGGATTAATAGAAATAAGAGTTACATAGGCAACTAAATGAACATAGAAAACGCCAACTCTGTCTTAGCCACTCTTTTTGTAAATAACAGAATTTGCGCTAATGGTAACTTCAGGTAAAGCTGCAAATGTCCATGGGCGGCAGAAGCCACTTATCAGGAGATTATGTCATATTATAGCAAAAGCTCGCCATATTTACTTAAAAATACCATAATAAAAAACAACTTACGATTTATACTTTCCGCTGGACGAAAACATATATTTAGGGTCTATTGTGAAGCTAAGGAATCTACTATCCACCAAATTAACGTGTGATTCAGTGCCAATCTTCACACTATAAGTACCTGCGTGAACCGAAGATAGAATCGTGAGGAATTTAGCAATTAGAAACACTTTAAGGACCAAGATGTGTTCCATTATGTGGTGTACTAGGAACTAAACTGGAATTCAGTGGAACGTGATTTATGTTTTGTATGTCCGTAGTAGATGTTGCAGCGAATCATTTATTTCAGGCACTTTGCAGACATTCTGGATAAGTATTCCAGTGAAATATGGCCAGGCCAGGACGGTATTATAAGTTAGAGGAAAAAAAACGGTTATGTTCGTAAGGCATGAGCATAACTATAGCTTTATTTACTTATTTTTTAGTTATACCAACGAAGTACACTCTATTACATTGTATTGGAGCTATACAAGAACAATAGTAGCAAGTGTTACCTCAACTATAGCTTTGAAATTATATATAAATGTATTATCACGTCAACCCATTATTGTCCAACTGCTGAGCACGGTTCTTCTCTCATAGTGAGAGAGAGAGAGATTTAAGCCATAGTCCACCGCGCTGGCCAAGTGTGAATTGGTAAGACTTCACACACCTTTGAGAACTCTTTTTTATGAGAACTCTCAGATGTGCAGATTTCCTCACGATATTTTCTTTCCCCGTAAAGCAATGATAATTAAATTCTAATACGCACATAATTTTAAGAAAAATCAGTGGTGCGTGCCTGGGATTCGAACCCTGTATCCTCGATTGAGAGGCCGAGTTTCAACCATTAGGCTATCACTGCTATATAAATGTATTATAATAAATATATTATATCTAAAAAAAGGGCGGCCAAAAAATTCAAGGGTGAAGAAAAAGAAAGACGACCTTTCTAGTGAAATGTCAATGCTAAGAGAGCGAAAAGAAGAATGATCCTCCTCTTTTTCTGATATCTGTTCGTTTTGTTTTCTTTTTCTAGCCTCTCTCATCATATCTTTTCAAATGTTACTTAAGAATAAATGCTATGGAATTCTTCCGTGAAAAGGCAATATTATTTAAATTCTTTAACGTTGAATACATTTATTTAAATTGTAAACAGAAGTTAATCACTTTGCTCAATTAAAGAATATGATCTCGACCGAAACTTCTACGATTACATGAATTCTATTTGAGTCATGTGTCACCAGAAAATGTATCTTTCTTTATTTTCTAATGGACTGCAACATACATTCTGCTGACCGAACGTACCAGTTGCACATTTAGCAATTATTGTTTATAACACATTTCTACAAGTTCATGTTTATATGCGACTGAAACGTCACGTCTGATATATTGTACGATCAGCTTATGTAAACAATTTAGCTCGGAAGTCTATGTTCACGCTTATGTTCGTGCAAGAAGCGTTTAAATATCGAAATATTTTTCAGAGTAGTTTCCTACAAGTTTTTTGGCAGGAATACACCATATACCACCATATACGCCATATTTTCAACCGATTTCCAAAAAGGAGGAGGTTCTCAACTCGTCTGTATTTTTTTAGGTGGTAAAACCCGCGTAGTTCGACCGGAGATGGACCACCGCCTCACCTATTTCTAGCGTGAAGTAATTCTTGCGTTACGCTGAGTGTGATTGCCGGCTCACTTATATATGAGGCGAACATCCTAGTCCTCAGGATTAGAGTAGCAATGCATCTGTGATCGACTTCAGATATGGCCCCTGTTCTATATTAAGTTCCTTACAGATATCGTATAGATGTAGAACTCTTTGTGGTTCGACTGCGGAAGCACCACCGCCACACCTATTTCCGCCCAATAACGGTAGTGTTAAGCGCTTATGTGATCTGGTTTAAGGGTCCACACCCTAAAGAAGACTTACTTATTCGAGGCGTTCCAACTTAGTCCTCAGGGGTATACTTTTTTATACTAATGAAGTAGCAAATGAGCATGCAGTCCACCTGGTGGTAAGTGGTTACTGCCGCCCATGGACATTTGTAAGCAACCTTATATAGAACAGGGATTCTATCTGAAGTCGATCATAGATGCGTTGCTACTCACGAGGACTGAGATGGCCTCATATAAAAGTGAGCCGGCAACCACACCCTTCAACCTCACGCAAGAACTGCTTCATGCTAGAAATAGGTGTGGCGGTGG
>DWNE01004301.1:0-15385 GCA_018249875.1 Cecropterus toxeus
CGAACGTTCACATTTGCTATTCAAAGATATCCATAAAAGTGCCGTACAGGACATGCTGGCTTTTATTCCGGTAGACGGAGCGAGGTAACACGAGCGTGATTGACTGCACGCTACTACTAGTACTAGATTCTACTATGTAATGATTGCACGGGCATACTACTCGTTACGTACTATAATACAATTTTTAAAATTTTATTTTAAAATGCGAATTATTATTCGGTACTCATATTAGTACTTAATTACTTATTAATCACTACTAACTACAGACAAGCTTTTAATGTAAAAATCTTAACGTACCGTACTTAAACGTACTAATACTTTGATATGATTTTAGGTTTTTTTTTTTTTTTTGAAATTTTAATTTTTATTTGAAAATATTAAATGCCTACTCTGTAAATTATTATAGTTATTTACCGGTTCACACATAAAAATAAATCATATTTGTCGGAAACGGTCATTAGTTTGGTCGTTACTACACAGATTCTACCACCTGCTATGTTGGGCCTGATGGGATGTTAATGTTCCTGAAGACGCTGCTGCTCATCTCCTGGTGTCTCTGTCACCTCTTACGACATCCACAGTAAGAGAGGGTGATAGTTTTTAAGACCGACACGACACAATCAACTAATTCTATAGCAATTAAATGTTAAATTATAATGCATCTGTCCTTAATTAATATAATAATCATAACATTGCAATGAATAACAGACAAAAGTGATCCGTTTTATTCGTAATATAAGTACCTACTATAGTTCCAACTTACTCATACAAAAATATAAGAACATTCATTTCATTTCTTCACCTATACCTACCTACCTATGTATTTGTCTAAATTATGTAATAGGTACCTTATTTGTCTAAATTATAATACCTCTCATCACTCTGTATTAAAAAGAACTAGGCAGAGCTTTTATCTTCACTCTATCTTAAAAAGCATACGTACTATATTTAAATACACTTTATTTTATAATTTAACCACTTACCTAAGTGACCTAACTTCCCATTTCCCAACGTAACAGCGTATTAACCGATCGATTTGAAACGTCGCCAGCAGATATAGGTTTTAGGTGCACAAACAAGCATTTAGGTTTATTTGAGCATTCGCGAGGCAACGTGACACCGCCAGTGGCCGACGGATTCGGCGGTAAATAGCATTTGTGTAAGCAAACAACTTGAGGTGGCTATCGCGTTACTACATATTTAGTTTGACTTTATTTTTGTTGATATTAGCAATATAAATATGTATTTGTTTGGGTTTAATGAGTCCGAATAATTTGAGAAATTCTTGAGTTTGACTTTATTTTTGTTTGTATTATTAGCAATATGTTTTGGTTTTAATGAGTCAGAATAATTTGAGAAATTCTTATACCTTTTAACTATTAACCGCGATTGAAATACCATTGTGTTAGGCAAGTGTTCATAGGTAAATTAAACATATTGTATTGGAAATAAATAAAATGAATTTTATATCAGATTATGATAAATAATTATGGCTTTTGTACAGTACATGTTCCTTGGAGAAATATAATTGAGGCGTTCGTACTCAGTTCTCAGGGGTAATAACGCTTGTTTCAAAGCTAAGGTAGAACTCTAATCCTAGCTGGATTTTATTAATGTCCATGGACCGCAGCTGTCTACATACTAACTTACTATCACGTTGTCTGCATGCTGATCTACTAGGTACTCTTATATTTTGCTCACCTATTTTGTAATTTTAGTACCTAATAGAAAAAATGTAATTGATCTTATAAAAAGTGAAATCGATTTTAATGTCGCGCTACAAACGTAAACTAAAAATTTGTATCACAGACAGACTATAATTTCAGCAGATTTTTTTTTAAATAAGCACGTATTAATTATTGTTTTAGAATATTAAATCCTTAGTTATGTAAAATATGAGCAAGTAGATGTGCCAATATTATAAATTATTACTTAATGAGCGATATATATATACATATACAGGGAACGGCAGTTATATTATAATAAATCATGTAAACAATATACATAAATCATTTAATAATTTTCGCTCTATTGATTTGTCCTAATTCGGTATAAACTTATCTATAAAATATATGGATCATTCGAGACTACCTACTGAGAACTGCTAGAGACAAAAAATGATATATACTTACGCGTTCATTGTGAGACATATAAAATTCATATCATTCCATAAATAGACGGGATACACGACAGCTACAACTAAATAAGCTAGCATATTCTTTTGTACATATTCCCTGGAAATATGGAGATGGAACTCATAAACACTGAATAAACCGCGGCCGTAAAACGCTAGTATACGACGCGCAGTACAAATAGAGAAACTACAAAAACGCGAAATATAGGAATAGGAAGCCATATTTTCCACTGATCCACCCCGGTATCCGTGCGTCCGAAAAAATAGTAGATAATCTAACTTTTCCAAACGCCCCCTGGCCTTGCCACGTCGCCAGCCTACCTTGGCCCCTCAAGCGCCATACGTTCGAATGACAATTGCCAATAACCGAAGTAACGAGTCTAATTCATAGCTCTTGCTAAATTGGATAAGTTTTGCGAGGGTGGTCGTAGGGAGAAAAAGCAGCAAATCATTACTGACAGTTGACCAAACGGGGTGTGCTCCCTAAAATATGTATGAGACTAGAAAAGGCCTGTTATGGTGTCCGAATGTTGATAAGCCAAGCATTGGGGCTGTGAGATTGGATGGCAATAGGGGAGCAAGGGCGGAATGATTAGGATTTGTCGCCAAAAGTTTTTTGCCTGTCGCGAATCGAGATTTCTTGCGTAGGAATTTTTGATCATAGCTTAACTTGCAAAATATTGTCGCGTGGTGCAAGTATAGTAATAAATTCTTATGTTTATTTTTGGCAATAACTATTGTGGCAACTATTTTTTTCGATTTTATAGTCAAAGTCACAGTCCGAAATAGCTCATACGTTAAGTTAATGTTTTTTGTAGTGGTTACATAATATAAACAATGAAAATAATAATGATGAAGACTGTAAATCAAAAATAATGTTGTAAGGTAAGTTAGGCAGCCGAAATATAATTTCTGTATGAATTTTACGTCGCTGGTAGTCCAAATCTGAATTTAAATTCTTGTGTCGCAGTGGCGACACAAGAATATAATAACAATAATAATATAACCGAGTAATTAATGAATGCATGTGGAAAGAGTCATGACAGAACGTTAATATTTTGAATTTATACTTTCTTATTTAATTCAGTATTTCGGCCAGTCATAAATATTGAACAATATCTAAGTTTTTTTAATTATTAACTAATCGAATCGTGGGAATACCAAAAAACTAACTGCACTAAATCAAAACAAATAGTGCAATACTACAAACGTCATTGTTGCCACAACAAAGTGTCTAAATCCCTTCAAATCCGAGAAATAGGATTTAGTAAAAAAATGTTACAAAAAATCGCTCGTTGACTCGCAAAAACATACAATAGGTCGGGTGTAAAACGGGCTAAAGTATTTGTAGCAGTGTAAGCTACCGAAATACTAAATACAACTGATTGTGTTATTTTTTGCGGCAAGCATTACTTTTGAAGAGTTGTAATGATTTGAAGTTATTATTGTTATTGGGATATCCGAAAATGGATGCGCGCAAAATGAGTAGTAGGTATTTGATTTTGTTGTCTAGATTTTAAATTAATAAAATATCTAATAGTCTATTACTTTCGTAAGTCATGTTTTAAATTAAAAAAAAAAATAAAACATACTTCAGGCAATTTTTTATTATTTTTTCAATATTTGTCTCTATTTTTTGTCAATATTTTTATTCAGTGAAGGTATATTTTTTCCATTTGAATATTTGGTTCCGAATATAATAAAACAACGACATAATTGATTAATTTTAATTGGTAACTAAAAAATTTCGTTTATATGTCATTTCATAAAACAATTAGTAAGTTTTTATAAATTATTTTATTGATCCGTTATAAATAACTGCACATTAAAAAGAGCAACAAATAACCCTGCAAAAAGTAAACCTATACAAACATAATTACTCGACAATAAGTCATCCAAACGTTTTTTTGTCAAAACATGTCCTTTTAACCCCAATTCCCTTTTCGGGATATTTTTACCCCAATTGGCGAAATCACAATGTTTTATGGTGTCAAGAGCCGATCAGTGTGAAATTTTCGGATATTCGAGAGTTCTCATGACCCTAACGACCTTTCATCATTTTTTTACTAATTACGGATTTTATTTGAAGAGTCCTTTAGTAAACATTTAGTAGTAGGTTACTTTGTGTTGTCACAGTATGTTCGGATTAGTGAAATCTTTGTTTTATTTGCTGATTAACATAATGGCTGTAATAACATTTTTTTTTATAATATGTACCTCTAAAATATTTTAGCGTCGTATGCATCGAATCAAACTACTGTACTATAGACCCTTTCTAATAACAAAAGCTTAACCCTTGCAAAGCGCGCGGACTAGTTTTATTATTTTATTAATTTGAATGTTGCAATTTTGCGTATACCTGATCTATGACAATGGGATACCGTACTCGCCAAATCCTCTATTCAATTTTTGCATAAGGGGTCTATTTTAATGTTGAGTATTTGAAACGATAGGCAGATGCAGCGTATACAATAATCTAATTCAGAAAGCATTATATTTGAATACCAGTTGAAAACCACGTGTTATTTACTTTTACTGCCGTACGAGTTATTGAATATGTATTTTAAATAATAGTTACTGTAGAATTATTAATAAATGGCTTTTAATTTTGATATATATACAATAAACTGTTTGTTTACTACCATTTTTCAAAATAAAACATAATTATTTAGTACAGTTTTAAAAATAAAACTCATCCAAATATAAACATCTTAGAGGATTCACAAAATTATGTATAAAAATAAAATTATTATAATTAAATAAGTGAATTATTTGCAAGTAGCATATTTATTCTCCCTTTCATGTTACCGCATTGGAGTGTCTCTCTGCTTATCAGATGATCTACAATCAACATTAACATACAATGAAAGCAAATTAGCCGAGTGATTTGTAAGTGGTGCTAGGCGGCACATGTCAAGCACAAAATCATTTCCTTTTGTACTCCAAATCTAATCTCAAATCTTTCATTTGAAGTGAAGTGCTAAGAATTTGAATGTAATGAGTTTAAAAAGGGTACCAATTTACTCTATTTTGCAATACGCTAAAACGAAATTTTCGATTTGAAATATTAATCGATTACGCTTCAATTCCAATTCCAAATGTATGGCTGCAACGGTTTGTTATTTTTATATTGATTTATAGCTAGAGACAAAGTTAAAAAGCTAGCGTACGTTTTTTCTTAAATATTTGTGTTTGGAACGGGAGTTTTATTTGTGTCGAAAAATTCGCAAGGGTCGCACTGACAGCGGCACCGCGAAAAAGGGTTAGTTATTATTATTAGAAAGTTAGTGGTATTGTTTGATAATGAATTATTGGGTTGAAACGTTTCAGGTACATTAAGTAACACGTGAAGGGTTACGTGTCATTGTGCAAAATGACAGTCGAAAGTTTCACACGCGAATGTGCAGTCAGGTAGAGCAAGAACTTGCAGAAAAATCATAGTTGTACGTGTATTATAAAATTGAAGTTGTGTTTGTGACGCTAAAAAGGTTTCAAACGTAAGTTTTACAAACTTTTACATATTCTTACGGACATCCATACATTTTAATTTTCATCTGTTTATTGCACATTCATTTATTAAAAATTATACAAGTTAATATTACAAATTACATATTGTCTTTTTATAAAAATCATATAAAACAAATGTCGTTTATTAAATTTATTTAACACGAGCTTTTTCTGTGGCTTCACCGCTTGGGTTATCTACCACGGAAATAGTATCCTGTGTATAAATCCAAACCATGAACTTTTTGTGTGCCAAAAATCATCCAAATCCATTCAATAGTTATTGCGCGAAAGAGTAAGAAACACTTACATTTTCGCATTTCTATTTCATTAAACTTTCGCATTTATAATATTAATAAGTTTTTTTTAAAATGTTATACGTTTAATAATATGATTTATTTATAAGCACTATAATTCTTGAACATATTACATAACATTTATAGTTGTGACTTCTAAGGTTGGTTATTCAGGATTCATAAAGTAACTTTTATTTTAAACAGTGAAATCATAATGAGAGAACTCTTAAATGGCTAAATTTAGCGTTAGAAAAATTCATAAAAGCTTCGTAATGAAAATCTTGAAATTACTTAAATAATAGACCACGCGTGTAACCTCAACGTAACCCCAAGTACCTCTCAAAGCTTTTGAGTCTTTTCAGCTCCTTAACCCTCTAATAATAATTACACCTTTTTGTCAGTTAACCCTTTAACGCGCCGGTAATTCTTAAGCCCCGCTACCTGACCCCACCGGGTCTGCCATACTTCCTGATCCATTCCTTATTCGAATCGTCTCGGTAGTGCGTGTGCGCAACTAATTCGATCGATTTATAAATTCGATTTTTTAGCAATATCGTTGAAAAATTGTGAAGATTTAATTTTTTGTAGTGAAATATGGTGCTTTGTAAGGTTGTGTGTGATCATATGATATTTGTAAGTAAAGTGATATATTATTATTATTAATATTAATGTAACAAGTGTTATATTAATTCGTTGTATGTATGTGATCACGATCCTTATGTGTAAACATAGCAATTTCAAAATTGTGAACTAGAATTAATTAAAGATATAATCAATATTTTCGTACGTTAACTAAAGAAAAGCTTAGAGATAAATTTGAATTTATTTCCATATGATTAATTATCCATATAATTAATCATATGCAAATCAATTCAAAACGTGAATAAAATAAATTTAATAGATAACCTTGAAGTAACACAAACGTGTCCAACGTGCAAAATATTCTGCACTAGTCAACATAACTTTTCAACTTGATGTGCCTACTAAACGCATCTTCAGCTAAATAGCCCCGAATTTTCTCCTCCATTTTCCACATCACTCCCCGCATGTAATAAAGAGGAGCATAATTTTATTCATACACGAAATAACAAACAAGCAACGCACGTCAGCAGTTTGTCGACAATAAAAGGCTGGACCAGTCACAACGCGACTGTCCTCCATATCCTAGCAAAAGATGATACGCTGTTATTTCCAACATATTCCAATATATTATTTTTTATTGCCCACCCTCCGAGGAGGTAGGGGGGAGTCGCGTCATGCGTGATATTTGATATAAAGTCGGAACTCAACTTCGTTATGCGATATTCTTTTTTCAAAGGACAATGGCTTCGACGTAACATATTTTCGAGTAGATGGAGGATATTTTTCTTGAGCTACTCGGATGGGTCCAATTATTCCTAACATGAGACTGTTTTCAATGCGAGTTTGTTAGTGGAGTTACTCGCGGCGTAAAGCGTAGCTTGTTAGCGATAGTATTGTGTAGTTAGTATTTACGTACGTTTTATTATGTTTGTATTGAGATAAAATATTGTGATAGTTGTTCAGTTTATTATTGGAATATATTCGAATATTTCTAACAATTTGTTTGAACAGTGCTATTAGCTACTAGCGTTCAGTGAAATCATTTTTAGAATTCAAATTCAATTTTTGTGTTCAGAATTAAATTGACTCGAGACAAATGAACCCAACATGGCTACTAAGTTGGCAAAATCCGGTCGGCCATGTCGTGAATGTGCAAATAAATCCGCAGTAAATAAGGGAGAGGGTGTTGGTCAGTCCCCGGGCCCGCCCTCCGGGGGCAGTTTGCCGGTCAAAATTACCCCGTCGATAGTTTGAGGGTTGCGTCTAAAAGCTATTGTTCAAACAGTTAATATTTAGTGTAATAATATTTTTCCTCACAATTTTTTTTAAATAACACGTCACTGCTTTTAAATATTAAGTATTTGTTATATCTACATAATAGAAATGATTGCATACCTTAAAATATAACTTTCATTACATATTTCTTAGGCATAAATTTAGTTTTTGATAGTTTGATAGTTAATAAAAAAGTCATTTATTTAAGCCATAAAACTGACTTTTCAATGTAATTCAACAATACCCACTCGTATTAGAGTGAAATCATCTATTATGCTTATGTTGTTAAATTTTATTGATGTTATAAATAACTTGTTTTAAAAATGAAAAAAATATTGATGGCTTCTGATACGTTCAGTTCACAAACATTTGAAGTGAATCGATTCACACTTGGCTACTAAAAGTAAAATGTCATATATATCGTAGACTAATGTTAACTTTTCCACAGTGGTTTAGGTATTGGTAGTACAAACGACAATGCATTCCATGGCCGGTATTAACTACTAACCATCAGATGGACTACTTGCCTGTTTGCCACATCTTTACAGTTTGCTAAAAGAAACCATAATATACTCGTAACAAGAATTAAAAGTCTGCATAAGTTAAGATAAAAAACAACTTTTTATGTAATTTTAGTTAATTAGTTAACAGTAATTATATAGTGCAAAAATATTTCTAATAAAATTGTTATACATTAAAAAAAAAGAAAAAAATATAAACGTAACGAATACATAACCTCTCTTCCTTTGGGAAGTCGGTTAAAAAGGACAATCTAAATATATATAACTCAACGGTGAGTGACTGACTGACATAGTGATCTATGACATGACACAGCCCAAACCACTGGACGGATCGGGCTGAAATTTGGCATGCAGATAGATGTTATGACGTAGGCATCCGCTAAGAAAAAGGACTTTGATCAATTCTACCCCCTAGGGGATAAAATAGGGAATGAAAGTTTGTGTGAAACTTTGTCAATTTTATTACTTCTTAACGCGAGTGAGGCCGCGGGCAAAAGCTAGTAAGTAAAGTGAACGGAACAAAATTCATTCATTCATTCATTACATAAACAAGCGTGATTTTTGGTCGACATAAGTAATGGCTACGGGTAGACAGATGCCTAAAATATTCACCGAATATTTAGTTATATATTCACTTAAAAATAAATATTAAAATTGAAATAAAATGGATATTTAAAGGGGATACTCCCATACAACAAATATTTTGGCTTTTATAGCTAATAATACGGAACCCGTCGTGAGCGAGTCTGACTCACACTTGACGCATTTTTATTGTATGTCACACAGTAGCATAACATTTAAACAAAATAGTTAATTTACTTGTTAATCTTAACCTTATCCTGTTTTAGTCAATTCGCGTACTACTCATATAATTAATCGTCGCGAATCTGGCTGTATAAAAACGTAGTATCTCTATATACGCACATTTTTTATTTATTTTATTTTATTTATTATTTATCAACTAAAACAGATTTACAATTGTAATGTTCGTAAACAGCAGCAATAGTACGGAACTGTGAAACATTATACCTGTAACATACGATTGCATATTAAAAGTTTACTAAACGTTACTAAACCTTAGGAAAATAATTTCACGCAATTTACAGAGCTGTGGCTGTGATAACCCTATACGGGGGTGGAAATTGTATCGGTCGTCGGTTAAGGGTGGCGGGCGGTAGTGACCGCGACATTTGTACCGTCCGACTTCCTACAGCCCATCGTGTGTTACAAGTTTAAATGCACGAGTATTTTATTTTATATTATTTCACGTTATCTCTTGAGGCTTCAGAAAGATGCGAAAAGAGCTCTCTTTAGAAGCCGGCGATGCATTGGCGACTCCTTTGGTGGCGACGGTGACTACTTACCATCAGATAGCCCGTTTACCTTATCGTCAGGTTTAAAGATTAAAAAATGTTATGTATTGTATAGATAAAATGACATCCTTAATTATAAATTTAAAGGACTTTTCAAGGTGGTTGAACGCTTCATGTTTGGGCTCCAGAAGCACCACTATGTCTATCTCTACCGTTTTTTGCTCTCGGAGGGAAACCTTCATAAGGTACCCGACGCCGTAGGAGCGACGCCGGGTTATGTGGGAGTTTTACCGTACTAAAACCCCCTGGTGACCTTCAAAAGGTACCCGCAAAAGGTATACCTATCTCTATATATACTGAACACAAATTATCATATGGATATGGAACAAACTTTACTTTTATTTTTAACTGTACCTAAGTAGATAACTAGACGGATTTTTATTTTGATGAATTTATATTTAATTTCATGCTGTTTCTTTTTACTTATAAGTACTATTATTTTTGAAAAGCTAATAATAATTTTTAATGTTGTATTTTACATACATTTTAATAATTAATTGATAAGTTTGGAGTATTTCGTGCGCTATGCCATCCTATGAGGGGTGGGTCGGTGGGTGGCGGCGTAAGGGTGGCGGGCGCAGTGACCGCGACATTTGTAGCGTCCACCCCCTAGCCAGATACGCTGCATCGTTCTGAACTTTGTCCAAAGTTATTGATTAATTTAATATTTTAGTAGTACTAGAGTACAACTGAGACCCGGCATTATTTTTAATTAATAATTTATTAAGTTTTTTACACTTTGCCTTGATTAGATCATAATAACTTTAAACAATCACAGGCAAATAAGTGAAATAAACATAACGTGATAAACATATTTAAATAAAATTACCTTCACCGAAATTTTTTAATATGAAAATTATGTTAACAATGTAAGGTGGTTTGAAATAAATTTGAATGTGAAGAATAAATAAGTAGGTACGTATAGATATTATGTAATTCCTAGGAATAAAAAAAATTGACTTGATGAATCTAAGTTGTTTAATATTATGCTAGATACAATAAAATACTTTTTATACTAAGTGTTGAAGCATTTTTACAAATTTTATTCATATACCTCATAGGTACGATTTTACAGAGCGGATTAAATATCCGTTCACAAAATTTAAGTAACATACCTTAATGAAGATTCTCAGATTTTTTTCAAGGTATATCGAAAAACCATAAAGTAACATTCAACCAACAAAAGCATTTTTCAACATGGCGTTCCCCAAGCCGATAAATCAGCTTCGCGTAATTCATTCGAATATGGAACGAGAAGGAATCAATTAGAGCGCGCAGATTTCCAACTGGCCGAATGGCCAATAAAGGCAAATGGCGCGATGTTACATTTGAATCTACGCATCTAGTATATACTGAGCTCTGGTCGACTACCACGTTTCCTCTATCGCTAAGCGTTAGTATGGAGTGAGAGAGGGGTGGGAGGTCTGTAATAGTGGTCGGGTATAGTTACTTTACGATGCCATTAGCGTGTTTGCCGTTAGGCCGGCATTCATTTTTGCTGACAACGCTCTGGCCGCTTCTCTTATTGGGTTGGTTATGTTATTACTTAAAGGGTTGTAGACATCCAATTTTTTGTGTAATTTTTTAGAATTGCTTAGCATGTAATCTACTGGACCTACTGGAAAATTAATTTTTTGAAGCCGCCTTTTAATAATAATACATAGCTTATAACAACATTCTATTAAATTACTATCGGACTCCATCATTTAAAGTATGTAAATTGAAACTACCGTTCAAAAGGGATTAAAAAATGTATTTTAATAATTTACCATTATTAACTGTAAGTATGTACAATATTACAAAAAAATGAAGCTAATATTTCACAGTTCTTTTATTGAAAACACCACCATGTTCAGATGATTTTACAAAATTCAAAATAGTGTTGACTATTCCAAAAAAGAATTAAAAATAAATAATCATGTGTTAGAACCAGTGTAGTTGGACTGGAGTGCGAAGCAGTCCTTGCATTTCGGTGAAAGGGTGTGAATGCTGGTTCACTTTTATATCAGGCGACCATCTTAGTATTCAGGAGTAGCAACGCATCTGTGATTACCTTCAGATAGTTCTCCCACTAGGTACAGCTGTCCATGGCCGGTAGAAATCACTTATTATCGTGTGTTGATCATGCTCAATTATTACTTCAATCTGATAAAAAAAAAACATCTGTGATTGTCTTGACTCCTCTGAGCCATATGAAGCTATTTACAAATGTCTATAGGCAGAGATGACTTACCAGCATATGGGCTGAATGTTCGTTAACTACTTCTGTATCATATAATTATAAAAAATATAATGTTACTAAATCTTATTCGCCAAGCTGCCCATTCGATATATCGGCTAAGGAAATATCTTCGTTCGGCTAGTTTCGTTACGAACCATTAACCACCGTGAGATATGGTTACGGAGTAGTGCAGTATGTTCCACTTGTTTGTTGAATTTGTTTCATAGATTTGGCACCGATGCCATATTTGATTGTATGTTTTTATTTGAAAACTAAGTCGTTGTCATAAATAAAAGTTAAGTATAAAAAAGTTATGCTATAAAACAGATTAATTTAAAACTTAACGAGCAGAGATGTGGATTATTTGTTTGTAAAATACAATTAATAATGATAATAATAAAAAAATCTGCTTCAGATAATACTCTTAACTTATCTGGAGTTGATTACCGAAGTCCATGTGTAGCAGAGGCTTACTTCCTTTCTGGTGGACTGCATACCAGCCTTGGATCTTCAATTATTTTTGAGCGGGGCAAAAACTTAAAATTGCCGCCCCTGCCCACTTGAATTTCTTCTTACCGTTTTTTCAGCCATCAAATGTCCGATAATTGGTATTGGTATTAAAACGTTTACGCGTCACGAATTCACGCCCTGATGACTAAGCGTCCCAATGGTCAAAGTTAAATTAATTATGAGTTGCGCATTCGTTTGCAAGGTTTAAATTTGCCGCCCTCTGAACTTACCGCCCGAGGCCCAGGTCCCGGCTTGCCCCTCGCCCCGGGGCTGATTCATTTAGAAGTTCGGGGTAGTTTAGGTATAACATTAAACAAGTGTTTTAAATACATAAAATAACAACAGCATTGTTTAAATATTAAAATGAAATCCAACTCCTCTAAAACTGATTGATTGCTTTTAAAGCCTTTTATACACCCATATTGTCATGATATTAAAACGTTGTACCTTCTGTTTTGCACGTCGAACGCGTTCATTGTGGTCTATCTCGATTTGTCAGTGACAGACCTTTTTCTCGACTTAGATTGCTTTTTTCGCATATTAAATTACACTTTCAAGGTAATATAAGCTCACGTATATAAAGAGGGATAATTTTCTTATATCATGAGATACTTCTCAAAAATAATAAGATCAATATATAATAGGAAAAATCTGATTAAAAATATTTTCCTGTGGACGTCGTATGTATGTGCTAAGAAAAATACTTGAATAACTGCACTAATCGAGTCAATTTCTTTTACATTTGCTTCAGATTTCTATGGATTTAATACCCATTTAAAATCACGGTGTAATTCAATGTTTTTAATCATTTAATTCAATTCCCCTATAGTCTGAAAATGACCCTTCCACTGACGCAGCTGGGCAAAACATAACACGTAAGAAATATAGTACAAATGATTATGTATTTCAAAACGACATTACTTTCAACGGCCCTGAGATCGGAATGAGCGTATGAGAAGCAAATGTAGCGTGAATTAAGTACGGCATTATTTTATCAATGTAAGCAGAACAAAGAATTTTTGGAGTATTTGTTATTTCATATTTGTTTATAAATTTACACATGTCAATGTTCCGCATAGTTTTACTATTTATGTAAATAAAGTGTGACTATGGAATAATATTATCCAAAAAAATCTTAGAAAACACCAGGTATTTTTATATTTTAGAGAGATTATTAGAGAAACGTCACAATTAATGATTTTTTGAGATTCATTGATGCTGATGATATTTTAAAGACACAGATGATTCCTGACACTCCTCAGGAATTTTTAAAATAAAACGTAAAAACAAAATCAGAGACCTTTAAAATTAACTATTTAAACACTAAAACGCCTAAACGAACGAGTTAGAGTCAAACACTAACTAGAATCATGAATATTAAATTACGTGACCAATAGCTCTACTTTACCTACGAAGTTAGGATTGGGTGAATTTGTCACCTAGTCTGGCTAGTCTACGCTCGGGGTTTAGAAAACTTAATTATGAATGTAGCCTTCGACAACTTTGACTTCACGGTTCTGTGAGTTTATACTGTTACGGTATGGCGTTGGCTTGGCCCCAATTAATTTCTTTGATATTTTACGAGGCGACTGAGGGATTAAATTAAAAGGAAAATCAGCTGAATGAACACGTTCCGACATATTCTTAGAACCGCTTTTTTCTGTCGCGCGGGTTTATTTACACGCATGACTCACACGCACTTGCACTTGTATTTCATTGTTTATTTGACTTTTTCATGTCTCACCCACACGCAAAAATTTACTTGCTGCAATTCCTTTCGTGTCCTTGGTTTTAACTTGTGTGACCTGTACAAGAGTATCTATGAGATTTTTTTTTGTCGCGCATGTATTAACAGTTTGACGCAATGTAGGTGAACCGAATTTTTAGTTTGTGAGTAAAGGAAGACGCGACTAAGAAGTTCCATTTCAAAATAATGTTAGCCATCACGGAATGCCCTGTAGATGTGTTAGTTCAAGTAATATGCATAAAAGGCAACATTGCGATAGGAACTAAATATAGAGCATAATAAAAAATATATATGACGATTTTTTTAAATTATATTTATTTAATAAATATTCGTTATCATTGAATACAAAAATTCACTATATATTTCAAGTACCAAATGTAGTAGTGTGAACGGTGTGGCGAACCCGTCGCCACGGCAAACCTCGCCACGCCAACAACCAGGTTCACATGCGCATGTGATGTTTCACATCAAAAATAACTCGTACATAATGACATTGATTTAATTCCAGATATTACATATACCGTGCAATAATCCTTGATCATCGATATTAAGCCCTCTATATGTACAAGAACTTCCAAATTTAAACATTTAGGCACTAAAAGGTTCTAAATCAAACATTCTCTAAAGTAAGCTTAGAGCTATGCATATTCAATTATGGAGTTGGTAGTTTTACCCACAAACTAGTCAGACTCGTCGTAGGTTAGCTCCCACCCGTTGTTTGATGTTAAACCACATTTTAGATCCATTAGAAGCATAATTATGTTCTGTTTACTGCGTCAACTCTTGTAACATTTAATTGAAGTTTACGCAAAATTAATCTGTAATTTTATTACACTTAAATTCTTACACTTTGATTGGACTTGGAAATATTGTAATTAGTTTCTATGCAATGTGATTCGTTAACTAAAGAAACCGAGATCGATCTGTGCGATTGATCTGTGCTCTTTTATTTCTTCTACTTTTTTTTTTTAATTAAAATAAACGGTCATTTGATGCTCATAAGTACGTTAGGCGTGCTCATATTATTACATTTAATTGTAATTTTGAGTAAGTAACCTTTAATATTTATTAATTTTTTAAATAACCTTAAATATTTTACCTCACATTTATAGATATTATATCACCACTTTGGATATTACAAAAAGTCACGTTAAACAAACTCTTTTTCTCAAGTAATCGTACTAACCCAATGGTCTCAGGCTAGTTCCCTCCTCGATGTTTG
>DWNE01004302.1:0-15384 GCA_018249875.1 Cecropterus toxeus
CTATTTCGCATTGAACAGTGTGGTGTCGCGACGATTATTTTTGTTGAGTGTATACAGGTTTTTTGTAAATAATAAATTATATTTGTTAATAATAAAAAAAATATTATTATAACTTAAAAAAAATAAAATTCGCGCCGTGTGGACCGGCTCTTAGGTTATTATTGTAACAGAAAGTAATGAGTACAACAAATTCATTATGCTTATTTATTTAATTAATCGTAAATCATAATAGATTAGGGAGTTCAGGTGCGTACGGTACTAGGACGAGAGCGGGGCATAAGACGGGACCGGGGAGGAAGACCGCATTCCTGGTAAACTGAAGTGTATCATATGTGGATTTTTTTATTTGATGATTTATTATAAATATGAAATACGATAGTAGGTAATACAAATATGTAGACTAGAATATTTTTATTCCATACTTTTAGAATGCATTTTTTACGTATTTGGAATTTAGTTCTTAAACTGATATTTGATTTATATAAATATGAAGTAGCAAACGAGCAAGCAGCCCATCTGGCGAAGTGGTTACTGCTGCCCATGGGCATTTGGAAGCAACTTCATATTGAACAGGGGTTCTTTATGGAGTCTATCACAGATGTGTTGCTACTACCGAGGACTGGATCATATAAAAGTGAGTCGGTAACCACACCCTTCCACCGAAACGCAAGAACTGCTTCACGCTAAAAATAGGTGTGTGTTGCGCTCTAAAAATCCGATTATGGTAGTCTTTTTAAAGCTAAATCGATCGAATATTAACGACATGACCTAGTAGGTACTAACAATAAATCATCGTACAAATGCACGAAGCGAATCATTTTTCAAATTCCCATTGGAAACCTTGCAAAAAACGAATGTACGCGCAAACAATAAACCCCGAACAAATTCAGTGTGCCATTAATATCGGTCGCGTTACATTTTGCTACATTTTGCAGGAGAGGCCAGGTGCGAGCAGAATTTACATTCGTGTGAATAAAATATTGTTCAAACTGCGACATCGTGTTGAATATCAACAAGTACTACATACATACATGTATGTTGAGGAACATTAGTCATATTTCTTAGAGCAAAAAAAATTATCGTCAATCCATGAATGTCTGGGCACGGATCTTTTCCCAGAATGAGAGTTTTTAGGACATATGTAGTCCACCATTTTTTTTTTATAAATATGAAGTAGCAAGCGAGCAAGCAGCCCACCTGATGGTAACTGGTTAATACCGCCCATAAACATTTGTGAGCGACTTCATATAGAACAGGGGTTCTAAATGAAGTCTATCACAGATGCGTTGCTACTCCCGAAGGGGTGAGATGGTCGCCTCATATAAAAGTGAGTCGGCAACCACACCCTTCCACCTCACGCAAGAGCTGCTTCACGCTAGAATAGGTGTGGCGGTGGTACTTCCCCGGTCGAACTACACCGGTTCTACCACCTGGCCAATTGCGAATTGATAGACTTCACATGTCTTTGAGAACATTTTATTTTTCTGCAGCCAATCTAGGGTTGACTGGTAGAGAATGCCATCAGGCATTAAGGTTACCCTATTGTGACTTTTACTATACAGGTGCAATAAATAAATAAATTTTAAGAACTCTTAGGTGTGTTCCTTCGCCATGTTTTTTTTCCCTAATTAATTTCTAACACGCGCGAATTAAAAAAAAATCTGTAGTTTGGTGGCCTGGGATTTGAAGCTCGGATCTTCGTTCGAGAGGCCGAGTTTCGACAATCAGTCTATTACTGCTCGTTGGCTATAATATATTCACAATTAGTTGTCTGTGCAATAGACGAGTATGGCATAATTTGTATCACTACATTGTTAAAGGTTCATACATTCATTCATTAGCGCTTTGAGTTCTACCGCTGTACATAGGCCTCCTACGAAAAAGATTTTTCCCACTAACATAACATTTTCTTTGTAACATTGAAGTAGCAACAATCATGGAAACCAACCGATGGCATGTGGCCTGCGACCTGTAAAAATCTGTAATCAATATAGTCTACCTGACGTCGACCACAAATGCTTTGAGAACCGCATACGAGAGAAGTCGTATGTTACTTTCTACCTTCGAAGATCAGATCTATAGGCCACTTAACGACACTAGACACCGCATTCAATGCTGGCATCAAAAACTAGGGCTCACCCAGAGCGCACAGCCAACAGGAACCGAAAGCGCAACACTTCGATCCGAGTCGACATTCCCGTCCGAAAATACAACCATCAGTAACATTTATTTACCAACAAATGAGTCATGAACACAAATAGACTGCAACTCTCCTTCATACATGTGGGTTGAGCCACCTGATAATTCAGCGGTCGGACGACATTGCCACTCGTCACCGTTGTACCGAAATAGAATGATCCGAGATGATTTGATACGAATCTCTCGTCAGTGGGTCATCGCAGTGAAAAGGTGAATCAGCGGAGTTGTGCGAATTTGGACTTTTAAAGTACAAGATTCGAATACCAAGTGCACGACATAGACTTTTGGAAAGCTAATCCAAAGATGTAGCTAGAATTAATAAGGATATCATCGATAGGAAGTTTATCAATTTATCTAGATTTTTTTTGAAAATAGAAAGTTCACAGTACGTGGAAAATTCTTTGGATCGTAGCGTAACACCTTTACACTAAGAAGAAATATGTATCCAAAAAGACAGTTAAGTTTTAATAAAAACGATGAAATCACCGCTGACTGTCGTCTTCCCAGAAGGTTGGTAATGTTGCCAAATTAACGTCAAAGGAATTGCTGGTTGTATATTCTATGAACTACAAGTGTAATTTGACGAGTTTTCTCCTGAAGTATTCCTGGAACGTTGTGACATGTAGTTCTTCTAAGAAATTTGTGGAAGGGATCTTCAAATCCAGAGATGCGTGCGATTGTGTTATTGCACCATCCAGGCGATATTATTTCCAAAAACCATCTGCCTATCGCCGAGAATATTTCCACGCACGATCTGTTTTTTAAAAATTTCAAACTTTCAAATAAATTTTATATTTGTCGAGCTGAGAGTCGACCGACGAAATCAGGGACCAGAAGATTATGCAAAGCTCGTCATCATAAATTCCAGTATCTAAAAAGCTAAAACTATTTTCAAAACGTCAACCGTATTTCTCTCCAGAATATAATACCTACACAAGCCTTCAGTGGAGACTAATATTTCAAAATGACCATTGCAAACTTTTATATATTCATATTTCAAGTACTTCGAATGCCAATAAGCCGGTACGGTCCCGGAAACAACGAGATTCCAAACTTCCCATCTGTTCGTAACAAAACGAATAAGCCAAGAGCGGGAGCGGGCAAAAGTTAAAAACGTTTTAAAAAGTATCCACTCAGTGAAAACTTTTAGAGTGCACGGTATTAGTGACAATTTGTGGAATCATGACAGTGCGACACTAAAAGATGAGATGTAGCTTGGTAATTTCTTAAAAGGTTAAACTTACTTGAAGATTAATTTATTATTAATTGAAAAAGATATACAAAAGTGTTTTATTTTTTTAGAATTAGACACATTCTGTCTTATAATCATCAGAACTGTGTAGATCTATAAAAATACTTAAAATGATTCCATCTTAGGACGTGGGTAAAAAAATATATGTGACGAATAGATAACCTCTTTCCTTTGGGAAGTCGGTCAAAAATGTGTTTCCATCTTAAATATTTATTGCAAATTGACATATGTTAGATATAATGGAAGCTGTTTCACTTCGAAGAAAACTACACTTCCGTACATTTCGTATATTTTACGGTTATTGTTGTTTACTTTTCTGCATCTGTATAACCTAAATAACGCTCCAGATATATTCACATGGATCGATACAGCCTTCGATATCTTGAAGACGACAGGGAAGCAAAAAGCAAAACTATACTCCTTCTTCACTGATATCGCTCAATACGATCTCCAAGGTTTTTTAAACTGAGATTCTTTAAAAATATTGACATTGTATAACTAATTCTATCTAGACTGTGTTACTCTATAATTACTATTATTATTAATTAAAATTATGAAGATATTATATTGAAATACGCTAACGGGTTGCATGCTTGTACTAACATTGATTTGTAAGATCTGACTTAGAAAATAAGCAAGACCAATAAAGAGTTTAAATTTGATATTGAATTAGATGTTGTAATTTTTAACGCTTCACCAGGAGTCGGCAACCTTCTGAGTGGGAAGAGTTTAAAATTACAAATTTCAATATTTCATAGGTTTTAAAGAGCCAATTTTTAGCGAACAATAAATTTGCTTGTTTATGTTAACTTAAAAATTAAAGAGCCGCAGCTTCACATCAAAGAGCCGCAGGTTGCCGACCCCTGCGCTACTCCATACCCGCCCTCGCTTACGACCTACACCACGACCCACGAAGAAATTGCAGCAAACGGCGAAGTTTTCGAAACGAAACCATCAAGTTTACGGGCACCTACTGCCGCTTAATTAATTTCGCATAACTCGACCCACGCCACCCACACACAGGCACACAAGACCATATTGCAATTAATTGTTAGTCATACACCTTACAAGGTATTCGGCAATATATACACAACCAATCCATCTATACTAATATTATAAAGTAGTAGAGTTTGTTTGGTTGAACGCGGTAATCTCAGGAACTACTGGTTCGAATTGAAAAATTACTTTTGTATTGAACAGTAAATTTATCGTGGAAGGCTTTAGGCTATATTATCACGCTATGTTTGTTTGTTTGTAACTGATTGTCCTCTAATATACGCGGGTGAAACTGCGTGGCGCAGCTAGTAACATACAAATAAAATAAAATTTATCTGACTACCTGATAGCTGTCTAGATGATTTCTAGAATATACTGTTCTCATACTGCAAAGATATTAAATTCAATAGATATACATAATAAATCTTCGATAATGCATCGACAATGCATCTACCCATGTCATTAACACACCACCAAGAAAAAATCCAATACCCTCTTACTAAACGAAGATCTGTCTCCAACGAAATTAAACGTAATGTCTTCACTCGTTATAAGCTTACGAGGAAATTTACGAATTGTCAGTTACAATATTTTTCTTACGCTACCAACGAATCGTAACACGATCTTAACTGAGAAAGAAACTCAGCGGGCGTACTTTTTTCATGCTAATTAGTTTATCTGTATTTATTTTTTTCTTTCTTTTCCTTTTTTAGGGATCCGTACCCAAACGGTAAAAACGGAACCCTATTACTATGACTACGATGTCGTCTGTCACCAAAAGATGAATTCATGGTGCCGCTACAACAACAAATACTAATAACAGAATAAAATAAATATTAAAAGTACACAAACAGTGGGGGTGCTCCCATACAATATACGTGTTTTCAATACCGTTTTTAAAGATAATGGTACGGAACCCTCTGTGCCAGTCCGACTCGCACTTAGCCGATTTTCTTTTCTACAATTCCTCAACGTCCCCCTTCTGCTTCAAAGTAGCAACGCTCAAGTATACCGTCATGTATGCTCGTATTATCAATTGATATAGTTCACCTACTTCAATCCTCAAAAATGAATCTCCCACCACATTTAGAGTTCATTATCCTCCTCAATGAGCCATCCATTTCGCACCTCAAATTGATAGTAGTCGACTTCTGATCCCAATCGAGGCCGAAGTAAACATTAACACGCGTGTCTCGTGACACTTCATCAAAAACCCGTAAAACGTGTGAAACAACATTTAATAAATTATTTACCCTTTATCGACCCTCGTAAAAACCCTACGCGTTCCAAACTAGACTTTGTCACGTCGAGGTGTGGCTTTAAATTTGTCGTGCAAGTCGGTATTAATAGGTTCTTCACCGTTTCCAACTGAATTCTGAATACTTAAGGTACATTTTCAGTTGTTATTTACATATGAGTTTATTAACACGAGTCTTGTATACGATCTAGTATACGTATGTTGAATAGAAACGTTAAAAGTCATGGAAGACGTTTATTGATCAAATTAAATGTAGGAACGTTTTGATTTGTATCATTTTAAATAGGTGAATTTACAATTCGAGGACATTTTTTATGCGTGTCGCTGTACTATCTAAGTCAATCTACATGTTCTATTTTTAGTTGATGAGTTACCGCTCAGGCTTTCTTTATTTTTTCCTTTATAAATATTACGTTTTCTACGCTTATAGCTTCACACTAGGAATTTTTCATGTGTCATACGTGCTATGGAAACACGCAGATTCAGAACATAAATAGAAATTCATAATTTAATTATCAATCTGGCCGGAACATTATAACGACTGTGGTGGAGAAACTAACTAAAATACTAAAGTAATCTCTAGATAAACTGAAACCGTTAATCGTAAAACAATTTGGAGCTACTACAGACCATACTATTAATGATGGTGATGATGTGAATGACGATAATTAAGATGAAGCTGATAAAACTGAGCAAAATAATAATGAAACAAAAATCAAAATAAACTAAAACTACTACTACAGCCGACACAATTGATGATGATGTGAATGATAATTACGATGACGCTGGTAAAACTGGACAAAATAATACTAAAACAAATATCAAAATAAACTGAAACCATTGCAAACCGTAAAACACAATACCATTAATTCGTTCAAGTACCGTAGCAGGGGAGATTAAAACGCTTTTTATTTAGTACCGCACAATGAAACTAATTAAAACCAACGAACTGCAATACTATCAGATTATTCCAATGAAAAATAAAATCTGAATAAAATTTTACTATCTTTCATGATTACGATTTATTGCAAGCCAGGTGGTAGAGCCAGTGTAGTTCGATCGAGGTGGTACCACCGTCACACTTCTAGCGTGATGTAATCATTGCAGTTTGGTGGACGGGTGTGGTTGCCGGTATACTTTTATATGAACATACCATATTTGTCCTTGGGAGGAGCAACACTTTGTAATTGACTTCAGATAGAACCCCTGTTCTATATGAAGTTGCTTAGAGATGCCTATGGGCGGCAGAGGCCAATTACGATCAGTTGATGCTGTCCGGTCGTTTATTACTGGAATGCGACAAAGCCCGTGTTGGTTTTCAAATTGCCCATAACAGGACAGACGACTAAACGTACCTTTTGAAGGATGGAAGCACGGATGAAGTTTAACCCTCTTACGGTACCGCATTCACCTGACAACCTGCCTTTAGGTTGTTTCACTTCGTCGACTGTCGTTCGTTTTCTACCTAAGGCGATGATATACGCGCTTCCGATTTAAAATTTATAAAACTAAATATGCTATGTTTACTAAAATATGACTAATTAAGTAATAAATTTTGATTATGTATTAAAACACATCATGTAACAAATGCCGAGTAAATTTATGCTCAGTTTCAGCCTTGCTTACGAACTGCTTAATTAAATTCAATTTTCATTTCAAATAAATTCTCCACGAGTATAAAGCACTTTTGCATAGCGAATAATATATTTACAACGCTACTTCAGCTGAATTAGTTTGCTTACAAAAAGCTCAACGGGTAGCATAATTTGAAAATACGGCCCATTCAATTTCTTTGGTGAAATATAATGTTTATCCACAGCAAAAAAGTCGTAAATATAACAAAACGTCGAGCTTTAAAAAAAGTCGATCGGTCATAATCGGTTATCTTCGGATTTGTTGAATGCGTCAAAAAAAACTGTGATAGTCCGAATATCTATAATGAGCTGTTACAACATACACTTTGTTACAGACGCAATTAAAAGTTTTGTTTAAATAGAATAGTGTTTACAACTCCGTGTTATAATAGTTTGAGTGGTCGCGACTGCACTTTAAGAAAAACATACGCAGTACAGAGACAACATTTCACGAACTCGTAATTTATTGATTTAATTTTCTTTAAGTCAATATATTTTATTTTCCACCTACTTACTAATATTTATGAAGACATGCAGAAAAATTTATAATTATTATGTGCAAAACTAAAACTGCTATAATATTTCATCATATAAATAGTGAATGTAATATTATTTTTCCAAATTACATTAACCTGTTTTTCAGAGAAAAGGATAAGTAGGTACATTCCAAAAATAAAACTGTCCGGAGGTGTTAAATAGATAACGAGAAACCGGATGGCCAATAACTCAACACACCAATTAATTTTCCGAATTTAGAGACTAAATGTAACAAAAACACAAAAAGTTTGGCAAAACTTAGAATATTGCTCAGCAATATTTTTATTTATAGATACCTAATGAAACAGAACCCCTCATGCCCAAAGGACATACACTTTTAAGTATCAATCCATCAGCCTTTTTGGGTCCATAACTGGCGCCAATCCAACCGTTCTCGTGCCTCATATGTGTAAACATTTGTGCTTTCCTGTAACATTAATGTTTATATTCGTAGACCGCACCGTACAGGTTATGCGTTTATTAATAATTTTGACGTATTTGTTTATTTAGACCAACGCTAATAAAGCGTAATTAAAATTCAATGTTCTCGCAAACGATTATAAATTTATAGACAACTTCCATAACTAGAAAAAAACATTGGGAGTATATTTAAGTACGTCTATTAAAACCATTTACATAAACTCCGACACTTGTATCTCAACCAAAATTATAAAGATCAAAAAGAATCATGAACATACAAACAGTGTAAACAAAAACCAAGAAAGAATTCCAAACATATGAGAAATGAAAAAAAGGAAGATGAGCTATCGGCCATCCGACAAATGATGACAATACCGCGTATGCAATCACGAAATAAATCTAATAAATTGCATTTTTCAAAAAATGTGACCTAATTTTCCAAAAATAAACGTCCGACATTGATTGACGTGAGAAGCTGTTGAAAATCTCCACGGAAGAGCTAGAATTCTTAAGTGACAATGTCAGTATTGCGTCACATAGAGAAGATTTATTACGATGTGAATATTTTGTAAATCGCCGAAACATTCACACAAATAGACCAAAATACTTAAATAATTGTATCAGCATGCTTGATTTCTACTTTCAATTTACGAAAATATTTTTTAAGCTTTCGTGAATTGAATTGAAGCGTCTGTCAAAATGTTGATCTGTCTAATATTTAAGTGTCTCTCAAAGCTCATATGTGAGCATAAAGTTCTTTGGTACTAACACAAAATGTAAAACTAGCTTAACATATTGTGTCTGTTGCAGCAAAATTTCGAATTGGTTGAATCGATGATGTTTCACATAAAAATAGAACACTTACGAAATTAAAGAAACACATAATGCACATTGAAACAACCACGCAAACGAAACCAGATAATCTATTACAAATGAAACATCTCTCACCATTACACCACGAAAGTCTAAACATTTACAGGAACTTTATCAATTTGCTTTTAAAAATTATTGCCGTAGATAAATTAAACCAAATCAAAACAATGTCGCTACGACATGACAGCTTGATGCACGACTGAAGATTTATTAGGATACCGTAGAAGAATTATTGAGAGTCAGACTACTTAACATATAAGACAAAATGTTTTCACCCAAAAATGCAACTGATTCCACACATTTTTATTCCAAGTTTCATAAGAATCAAATGGACGCTGACTTTTTAAAAATTAATTGAAATGAGTGCCAATAAACTTGGAGGATTATCCTTGTTTTTCGTGGGATCCCATCATCAGACTTTGACTTGGTGATGACAATGGCTGCAATTTGAAAACTATAGCTACCGCATCAAAGAAAAAAAAACATTTCAAAGTCGAAGGAGCAATCGGTGAATATACATAAAAAATCCACCAAAATATTAATAGCCTCCTGTTTTTTTGAAGTCTGTAAAAATGGTGATAATAATCACCATTGATTCTTAAACAGACGCCGTCATGATTAGATAGTGAGATTAGATAATTAAATTGCTGATTTTCTGGGTCTGGATGATTACCTATTTGCCAATTTGCATACAGAATCTAAGACAAAGAAACTCAGGTGTGAATTGTGTGAGCAAAATGTCATAATTTCTGTCACATGTGCAGAAAACCCTGTCAACGGTTAATTATTTAAAATGACGATTGATGGGACCATTCCTAAGAATACGATGCTACAATGTGCAATGTTACAAAACGACATAATAAGGGATTACATGATGCATAAGCCAAGACAAACACAAATGTGTTACACCCACTTTATCACCAGAATAGTGCGGAAACGACAAAAATAGTAACTACTGCAGTACGATGAATAATAATTCTGAAGTGTAAATGAATTTCTCTTACACGTAATGCACAAATCCGTACGCTTAGGATAGTGTAGGGTAGGTTTACGACTTCCGGACCAATCTTACCATAGTCAAGAAAGCAAAATTCAAACAATTTCTTCACAAACTATTCAGTTTCATTTCAAAATCTATTCCAAAACTCCTCTTAGCATAGGGTAAGAAAGAACTCCGCGATAAATCGATCTTTTTTATAACTGTAGCTGTTTTTTTTAAGGTTTAATCAGCAACGAGCATGCAGTCAACCTGATGGTAATTTGCAACTGCCGTCCATGGACATCTGTAAGCAACTTCATATTGAACTGGGGGTTCTATCTGAAGTCCATAACAGATGCGTTGCTACTTCCGAGAATTAGGATGGTGGCGGAAGGGCCACCATGCCAGTCAGAAACGCAGTACGTTCCAGATTCGATAGTGGGCCAGACAGATATCTGAATGATAAATTCAGATTTCTATTCTCAGGTCTGGGTGTTAATGTTGACGATCCGCGTGGCCGAGCGGTTACCATACCGATCTAACGCGCAGTGGGCCCCGGGTTCGATTCCCGGCCAGATAGGCATCTGAATGATGTCTAGATTTCTGTTCTGGGTCTGGGTGTTTGTGTATTCGTCTTTGTGTGTCCATGGCACGACACGACACAGGAGAAAATCCTAGTGTGGGGCTATGAGTGTAGAAAGCGTAGAAAGCGTCTCTTTAATGTTTTGTAGTAAGCTATATTTATTTATTTACAATAAATTCCGGTGAAAGCAAAAAGACTCATTTTTTCCGGCGAGCAATATTTTCACAATTCAATCATTCGCAGCAGGCATTCAAAGTCATCAATCAAACTCAACTAAAACAATGCGACGGGAGCCAATTGTAACTACAAATATATTTATACACTTGCGTGAATCATGCAGCGACCGTAGATCTTCGACAATCGGACGAGAGTTTATTTACGGCCCTTCACATGTACAATGAAGTGGCCCGATGTGTGAATCTCGGTCTTTGTGGTCCCAGGTTCAAATCCCAACCCTCTCTTTTTGTAAAAATATGTGAGTATTAGAACTATTTGTGCCCCGCGTATAATTTGAATTACATACATATACATACTCCACACGGATTTGAATGAAATTGAGACCTAATTAAATTAGTTAGTTTTGGCTTGATGTAATCTCAAACACATAAATAAACGAATAGAAAAAATATACCAAATATAATAAAACTATGATTATTTATTATCAGTATCGTAAACATCCTGCAAATATACTCTGTAAATATAAATACAGACAGATGAACTTTTACTAATATGTATGGAAATATTATCACATGCTTATACGGTGAAAAAAAAAACATCTTTAGGAAAATCACACGCCTGCAAGCACTTTAATAGGCCAGCAAAGTGCATTATGACCTGAGCCTCAATCAATCTGGGAGAAGACGTGCCCAGCAGTGGGATAATAATGGGTCGATCGCGACACGTACAGCATACAATACAAATACCAATAATGTTATTTATGTTATAAACGCGTAAAAATATGCTATGGAATAACAAAAGTATTCCATGTTGGACAAGTATCGCAACTGTAAAAGTTTAACAAAGAAGCAAAGGAAGTTGTAGACGAAATAAGGAGATAGACACCTAATATCAAACAAGTAACATGTTAGAAGTACTACTATTACTAGAAATTGGATCATTATTGGATGCAAAACATAGATCCTCGTTAGTAAAGGAGTGAAATGTCTTTATTTAGCAATTTTTACAAATTGTCATATAACATTTTTTTTCTTACATTACCGACGTCCTAAATACCATAATAGGGGTTGTTGTCAAAGAATTGCAATTATAGTCAAAAATACACTATTAATGTCAAACTTGCCACAATCAGCTATCTTAGCCCTCGAGAGTAGCAGCGCATCTACATACAAGTACCACGTATCACATACACCACGCATCTATGTACATACATACACAACAGACATATACATATACCACGAGGTAGAACCAATGTAGTTCGACCGGGGAAGTACCACCGCCACACCTATTCCTAGCGTGAAGCAGTTGTTGCGTTTCGGTGGAAGGGTGTGGTTGCCGGCTGACTTATATATGAAGCGACTATCTTAATCCTCGGGAGTAGTGATGTATCTATGATCGACTTCAGATAGAACCCCTGATATATATGAACTAGCTTACAGATGTCCATGGGCGGTGGTAACCACGTACCGGTTGACTGTATGCTCGTTTGCTTCTTCAGAATTGTAATTAAAAAATACAGTACAAAAATGAAAGCTATAACAAATTAGGAGTCTATTCCGTTAATACGTTTATTAAAGGAATAAACGTCTGGCCAAGAGCCAATACTCCGCGATGCCGCATACCTTCGCCGTAGTTGATTCATAGCGGGATTACTTCATTTTCAAACACAAACCGACTTTCCCTCTGTCAACATGTGTAAGTAAAAAGTGAAAACACATTTATTGATTTGGAGCATTGAGTTAATAGCTTAGTGGTGTTCTCCTTTCACGCTGAGGGTTCGGGATTCAAATCGTGAAGTATTCAATTATTGACATTTCTACAGCTACAATTTGCAGTCAGGTATTTTTTCAATAATATTTGTATGTTTGGGTCAAAATAACAAAAATTATAATTAAAACGGATTATAATTAAAATGTTTTTGTAATGGTTTATTTACTGGCTTCCAATAATTTTACGAAAAAAAAACAACAGTTTCTTAAACCCCTATTTCCCCTGTTCACAGGCGCTATATTTAAAAATTATAAAGCCTGTGTTACTGTGCAAAATTAGTCTATTCCAATGATGTGTCATATGTTACCATCCATTAAGCCGTTTAGGCTGTAGCGTGTATCAAAGAAGTGGGCAAACATACATAAATACAATCGCAAAACTTTTCTTCCTTCTGACCCAGTCGGTTATAGACGAACCCGTTTAGTATCTCGCCTGCTTAATTGAGCTCGTGGCTCGATCTTTTTTATCACATTGGTAGCAAACAAGCATGCAGTCCAACTGATGGTATGTGGCCACTGTCACCCATGGACATCTGTAAGCAACTTCTTATAGAGGTTCTTCTTACAGGGGTTCTATATGAAGTCGATCACGGATGCGGTGCTACTTCCGAGGACTAATATGATCGCCTCATACATATGATCAGGTGATAATTAATGCAAGAAAAAATAGCCCCATACAAAATGAAGACGTTTAATTTTAATTCCAAGAATTCTTTCCACCCAAGGTTTTTCATAATCATCTATAAATTCCATTCATCTGAAGCCCACTCTGCGTCTCGAGTGGCACCGCCCCAGCTCGTCCATCGCACCTCGTGATTCCAACCCACGTGCTCACCACTCGACTTCGAGTGCACCGTATCTAATATAGAATTGATTTTGAATTAAACGTTGAGTGGTAGTAGTGGTAATGATTTTAATTATTGCAAGATTTTATTCAACTCTTTTTGATGTGATAACGTAATTAATATAGTGTATATAATAATCTACCGTGGTCGTGTTCCGATCGGGTGGTAGTGTAAGATAAAAATATTGTAACTGATAATTTGTAAGTGCCCCCGTAGGCCGATGCAAAATAAAGACATTTCATTTCATTTCTATAGGCGCATATAAAAGTCGTTAAATATGTTGGAGTCGCGATGCTTACATTTCTTTATTTTTGCGTCATCTACTTAACGTTGATTTCGAGGCGTTACAACGTTAAGGCGTTACTACTAGACTACCTAGGACTAGGATCTTCGTCTTAAATATTAGTGAGTCGCAACCAACCACACCCTTCCATCGAAAGGCAAGAACTAGTAAAACAAAGATTTGTTTATAGATATACTACGATGGTTTACGGGCGTGTACATATAAATTACATTCGAATTCAATTAAACATATACCTACATAATATATAAAAAATAAATTCTGTATGAATAGTTGTCAGTCATATGCCATGTAGCGCGGGTTAGTCACAGACACGACAGAATCATACTTTTACTACTTACTAAGTACATAACAATTAAACCTAGCACAAAAGTACAAATAACAAAGTCAATTAAATTAAATAATTATTTAATAAAAAAATAAATAAAAATTGTCCATACGCAACGCGATTCGAAAATCAAAACTAACAAACCGTCCGATCCAGTAGTTCAAATCGACTCTAATCCACATAGGCTGTTGGCACAGTGGCGCCGGAAATCAAATATCGCGGCCGAGCGCGTAAATACGGCCGTACGCATCGTGGATAGGCGATGGGCAGATCCGAAACTATTTCCCAGATCCGATAGCGAACAAACGACGAGCTATTTACGTAGGCAGATCCGAAAAGATTTCCCAGATCCGAATGCGTACAAACGACGAGCTATTTACGTGAGCAGATCCGATAAGATTTGCCAGATCCGACCGCAAACTAACAGCGAGCTATTTTCGTATATTTTGAAAGTGATTCAATTGTCGAACGGATCAATCGAATAACCAGAAATCGGCACAGATCGAATTGACCGTAAACTATGTAAAATGTACATTTTTATAAGAACTTTTTAGCAGTGAGCCCGCTCATTGTACAACTATTGTTATGATGCAATAAAGCATAAGTTGTTAGAAAATTGTAACATAGGTCATCTCAGGATTCCTTCGATTTTGTGGTTATTTCTAATATGGTTAACTTGTCTATTGTTTAACATTTATTATCCGAGTTTTTCAGCTAATCTTTACAACGGATCTTCTGAACAACGAATCAGTGATATTCGATCCGATCCGCTTACCTTGTCAAAAATGACGGTCCTAGAAATCAGATCAAATAAATCTATCGCACATCCCTAGCGGATACGCTCCCCAAACAAACGCGGGATCACAGAGGATTTTATGGGATTCACTCGTCACGCCTGTCAATGAAAGCTCTGATGAATTAAACGATTGTTGGTTTTATCTGTTTATTTTAATCTATGCATTTTTATAATCAAGAAATAACAAACGAGCATGGTGCACCTGATGGTAAGTGGCTACTGCCGTCCATAAATACGGTCATAAGTCAGGTGGTAAAACCAATGTAGTTCGACCGGGGAAGTATCAACGCCACAACTTATAGGTATATGAGACGACCATCTTAGTCCTCGGAAGTAGCAACGCATCTGTGATCGACTTCAGATAGAACTCCTTTTCTATATGAAGATGCTTCCACATCCCCGATCTCCGCACTTTCTTACCACCACGTGCATCGGAT
>DWNE01004303.1:0-15383 GCA_018249875.1 Cecropterus toxeus
GTAAGGTACATAAAGAATAAATAAATAAATAAATATTGTATCCATGTACCTACCTTTTTTCTATTATAACGATTTGACGACCCACGTGGCCGGGCGGTTACCATACCGATCTAACAAACACACAAACCCAGAATATAAACTCATCATTTACATTTCTATCTGGCCGGGAATCGAACCCGGGACCCACTGCGTATCAGACCGGTATGGTGCTTGCTCCGTCACGTGGGTCATCAAAACAGATGCGTTGCTATTCCTGAGGACTGAGTTGGAATGTCTCTGATAAGTATGTCTCCCGTGCCCTTCAGATCAAAATACAGCAGTATTAAAAGCTGCTGGTCCGTCTATTCTGTAGTGTCTGTGTTTAGATCTATTAGGTAGAAGTAAAATATACTACCTATCTAAAAAACAAGCTTCACTTATAAAAGACCATGACAGTAGCGTCGTCATTGTCCGTAATCGGTTTTAACCTTTATAAACCAAACTGAATCAAAGATTCTCATTCTTTCAACATTTAACACAATAAATCTCCGCATTAAATATTCCGTAATAAAATAACGTCACGCAAAAATGTGAAGTCAAGAAATGGTTCCATTAAGAATAATTTATAATTGACTTAATTACTGCGAGGCGTCGGAGGGCGCTCACGAGAGCCACCTGGCGGCGCTCCAGCTCCTCGACGCCTCTACAATCACGATTCACTTTGCACGGATAAAACTGGAATATGAGGTAACGTTGTTATTTCAAACGTACCTGAGTATTGTGGGTAACTGTGGCTTGATGTGAATAATAAGTGTCGCGTTATAACGAACTTCATTTTAATTATACATTTTTCCTACGATTGTTTACGTTGACTGGGTGAAATATTTCATGTAATATACCGCCATGGACGATATGAAACATGTTAATGACAATATTTTTATACTAATGCTTCTGTTTATATCAATATATGTATATGAGTAATTTAAAAGTAAATAGTTTTATAGATATCGTAACGTCACATATGTTTTGTAAAATATTACAAAACAAAAAATCGTCTCAGATCAGTTTACTTTATTTTACAGTGTCTGTAAATCTATAACTATAGAATTTGATATATAAATTCTTCTTAATGCAAATATAATGAACAGTAGGTATTCTATATCAGTTCACTGTACATAATCGAAATTTTTAGTAGTAGTTTGGATCTACTCGTAAATAAAGGTAAGTATGTAACTCAGTAGCCACGGTTAAATAAGCCCTATTCGAGATATATAACATAGTATATAAAGTAATGCCACGTGCATATGTTTGTGCAATTTATTTGTACTAAGCAAGTTTAAGGTAACACTTTGTAAACTGTATATAACAAGTTTAGTATATCGTTTCCCAAGGATTTTGTGCTTAAACTGAATTATTATACAACTTATCTTTGAATACTAATGAGGTTAGAAACGGTAGATAATGGAGCGAAAACGAAGCCTTATGAAACTTACGTAACTTAGTCTTGTTCGAGTAAAATTTTAACAAAAGATAAACCTGTCTCGAAAGATAAGTTTTACTTACAACAAAAAAAAACATAAGTGTTAAGTACATTTATATATTTTTTTGGACATACATATATAATCATGAGTAAAAAATGCATACGGATCAGATGCATGTATATTGAATTTGTAACTAGAGCCGTTCGAGCACAAATGAGTGTTTTAACGGTGGTAGACCTTTTTGTGGTTCGACTCTAGAAGCACCACCGCCACATCTATGTCAATCTTATTACAGTAATGTTATGCGATATTGAGTTCTGGTTAGTAGGGTGTTGGTGGTGTCTGGTCCGTCGCCCTGCGGATGGGGGCCTTGGAGGTAAGGCGCGCCTTTGTTTTTTCTGGCGCGCCTTGCTGTTGAAGGGGAGCTCCATGTTCCACACGCGGAGAGTCTGAGAGAGCGGCCAGGCACCGGCGGGTTCGCGGATGGTTGCGATAGCGTTCCCGTTCCCGTCCCGAGAAAACACAGGGGGGGTTTAACCGGTAGGAATCTGGCATAACCCAGCTGCTACCCTGGGCGGCTGGGTATCCGTGAGGATTACCCACTTAAAAGACAAAAAAAAATGTGTTAGTGGTGTGGTAAATTGGACATACTTGTCCGAGGGGTTCCAACTTAGTCATCAGGGGTAACGTCGCATCTGTGGCTAAAATTAGGTAAGACTCCGATCTTATCTCCTTATCTGGGGTTGACATGTGACCTTGGTTGGCGATGGTCACCTACAATCAGGTAGACCGTATGCTCGTATACTCCTTCTATACTACAAAAATAAATATATTCAATAATAAATATCCAATTCCTTTTGCCATCTTCAAGAAAGTGGTTTACATTTTAACAGTTTTCACTACGTTTGTTTGTTTTGAACTTTATTAAATCAGTTCACAGTGAAAGAAACATCTTAGTTATAAAAATATACAAAATAACATAGACCCCTTCTTTTATAAGTCAGTTAAAAATAGATGAATAATTTTCCAAAAATAATAAACGTCTGATACGCCTTAACAGTCTACCCAAAGTAGACGTTAAGGGTAACCCGATACATGTTCTTAATGTAACTATATAAATAGGCATTATAAATAGGCAGGTAGAGATACAAAGAATAAATGTTTCCCGTATCTATTTATCTCTTGTTTGTCCGTCTATCTTGTTATTTTTCGTCTTATTTATCCGCTAGCAATTCACGAGCATATAATCGATTTTTAACATTATTTTAAATAAAATGTTGCATAATTCAAGATGATTAAATTTAGACAAATAGGTTGGTTTATTTGTCTAAATTTAACCATCATCATCTAATACACCAAAGAGGCATTATTTGTGTGTGTGTTTGAAATAAAAAAGCTTTTTAAAATCACAAGACGGCGGTAATGCACGAGTGCGCCTGACAAGCATTATCTTAGGCCTGCCGTAACTTTGCAGAGCTAGTTTACTGCTTGGTAATTTTCACAACTTAATTTCATGTTTGTGGCGCTGGCATATTTTTTAATGTAACTCACATCTTTCCTCCTTCCGTTTTTAAAGTATATAAAAAATCCTGGCTTTTCTTAGTAACAAAGTTGCAGATGAACTTATTTTACATTTCATGCGTAAGTGTCTCCCTCCCTTCGTCCCTACTGAAAAAATAAGTGGAATTTTGAAATGTGATTTAGTAAGAATATTGAAAACTAATAATAAAAATAAACCTATTATAATATAAAAATTAGAAATAAATTTAATTTTATTTCTCTAATTATCCCTTCTCGGAGTTATTTGAATGCAGAACAAATACAGCATCTATGTGGCATTGGATGCAAAAAAAGAATTTTTAATTAATTAATATACAACATACATATAAATGCCATATTTATTCTTTTTGATTCTGAGAGTTTATCGACCACATACGAGCAAAAGAGAGGCAGAGATTTCATTACAAAAGAATAAGCCACCAAACGCGTATTCTCTATGAATATGCGTATATAGTGTTTCATTTTATCAAAGTGACAAATGTTTCGCGCTACTGATATCCATTTTTGTGTGCCTAATATTGGTATTGAGTTTGGCGTAGCTCCAGCGGGCTACGTACGGCGTAGCAAGTATTGCCTACGCTTCGATTGTGTGCGCTTCACTTACTTTTTTGGTTTAATTCATTCTTTTTGTATGAATTGCTTTATATTAATATAAGATATACATATAAGATACTACAACGTTTGTATTTCTAAATTCTAAATGAGGATTTCGTCTTACATGCATATTAATATTTATCTCTTTCACTGTGAACTTATATAAAAACGTTCCAATTCCAAGGTTTTGGGTTGTAATAAAAACTGTACGAAGTTAAGAGCTAAACCCAAACGCTTAAAAGTCATAAATATCGTATAGCAAACATACTAACCTTGTAAAAATTGTAGTTAAATCAATTCTTTACTTAAATTATTTAATAGGAATGTAACTTGGTGCAGTTTAAGAGGTGAGAGTATCGGCTAAGAAATTATCGGCTAAGTGCGCTTCGGATTTGCAATCGACGTGTTTAGTACCTTTTTTCTTTTCAAAACGGCAAGAAAAACATAAGTTTGGTGTATAGGAGCCCCTCTTAAATATTTATTTCATAATGTTTTTGATATTTGTTGTTATAGCGGCAACAGAGGAAATCATGCACCTGTGAAAAATTTAACTATCTAGCTATAACGGTGTACGAGTTATACCTTGGTAACAAACAGACGAACAAACAGACAAAGGAGTCTTAGTAATAGGGTTCCGTTATACTTTGGGTATGAAAACCTAAAAATCAACATTAAAGAATGCCATTAAACTATGCCATTGGATTTAGGAAAAAAATTAAGCAATAAAATAACATTATAAAATAACAAAGCTATGAAATAGGCATACTGTATTTAAATTTAACGATATGACAAATGGTTTGCACAACTTTTTGTGTGCCTAATTATGGCATCGAGTTTGGCGTAGCTCCAGTATAGGCTACGTGCAGCTCCGTAGCAAATATTGCCTACGCTTCAATTGTGTGTGTGCTTCACTTACTTTTTTGGATGAAACCATGTATGAATCGCTTAATTAAAAGCGTTATGAGCGAACTTTCACGTTTATATTCATTTTCGTGAATCTGTAACTGTTTGAATCATTTACAGATTACTGAACGCGAATATTCTATATTTGTTATTACCTCTTCAGTTATACATTGCTTCCCACTTAAATTCATGAAATTGAACGTAGAATGGACTTGATTTTTTAGAATTCATCTGACAGAACGTGACAAATAAAAACGTTTTATTTTGACGAATCACATAAGAAGTCACATAAAATTTGACGAATAATTATCTTAAGCGTCTAATGTCAAACATTAAAATAAATAAACAATTCCCGTGAACTACAAAAAAGTTTTTACGAAATTATATTCCGTAAGACATCATCAAAAGCTAATGATGTATTCACGACGATCTTTTAGTAGGGCAGTAAGCGTTTGATGAAGTTTTTTTTAAACTCTTATGTCGCTGTACGTCGCTGGTCGTATCATACTGTTTCTACGGCTTTTAAATGTTGTTTCTCATAAAAATACCCGATACATACGAAGTAGTTGCTGACCAGTGGACGGGTTAGAGGGTGAGCAGTGCGAAGACTGAGCACTGGCGGTCTTCCAAACTGTTCACTGTACATGTTAGCATTGAATCGATTCACCCATTGAAACCCCTTGTTTTTAGTAAACAAACAATGTTTGATATGTTAGGAATTAGACATTGCAATAATAACGAAATATTCAAGATTAGACTTCTAAGAGAATTATAGCTTAAATTTAAATATAATATTATGCAACAAATAATTTAAAGTTTGATATATAAAGAATTAAAAATTTCAGTTATAATGAAATATTTAAAATTAGACTTATCTAAGATCTACTTAAAAACCCCTATAACTTTTAAGATAATTATAGCTTAATTGGCAACTATAATATTGTGTAAAGATTAAAGTCTTAGTGTATTCTGTTATACTTATTATATTTAATTTTATGTGTTAGAACGATATTCATGTATATGCCAAGTAATTACTTATTTAATTAATAATGAAAAAAAAATATCTGATTGATATTGATATATAATGTACACTAAAATATGCACATTAAACTATACAAAACTATTATAATAATAGCTTCTCAACTTAGTATCTTTTACATGTGGACAGCATTTACTGTTATGATGAGCTATCGCCGTTTTTGTGAAGTGTTGGATTTGTATTTACTTGTGATGATTTTTTGTATAAAAGCACCTTAATAGAAAGATCAACGTATGCTTAATAAAATCAAAAGCAATCAATTTTACAGATAGATCAACTGATGTAGCTTAAGATTTTTGTTGAATTGTAAATAAGCACGATGAATTTAGATACGTCAGCGATAAAAACACAGACTAGCAGATTTCAAGTTCCACGAACTGATTTTTAATAAAGATCTGTTCAAACCGATATGAATAGAAAATGAAAAGAATGTCTGTATAGATAAGAATGTCTATCCGTTCATCTAGAGATAGCGAATAGAATGGCTTCGATAGATATTAAAGATGAACTAGGGACCGGCAACAATGCGTTGTAGGTACTGAGTACACAGGGGACGCCCGGTTTCTGTATGCGCGGCTCTCCACCGCGCTCAAACTTGAGTGGCCAACTTTGCCGGCTAGCGGTGAAACTTCGTTTTTCATTTAATTTGCCCGAAACGAGTGCAGCTTACAATATTTTCAACGCTTGCAACTTTCGACTATGCTTTCGTTATAAATTTCGTAGTTAGCACCGGTACTGTAAGTTCTGTTCGCCCACCTCGACCGCCTTCAGCGCCGTTTTGTAGTTTATTAAGTAGTCAATTTAGTTTCTCGTACACTGCAGAAGACGGAGTCGATGGAAGAATAAATTGAAAATGTTGTAGTGGTTAAACAAATCTTTTATTTCGGACGAAAAGTGGAGATAAGCGAACGGTGTTCAATAAGCGGGCTTAGCGGTCCGCGTAAGCGCACGGGCCGATACGTCGTGCGTGTGCTTTGTGGAATGTCTCGCAAAGCCTTTTTAGTCGGCTCCGGGTGTTCCGGCCGACGATAAGGCCTGATCTGCGGAAGACAGCGTTGCAGCGAGCAGCAGACGCGATCGATACTGCAACGGGGACCGCGCCGCCTCCCCGCCTTCCTACACCCCAAAGCTGGCGGCTGAAACTTTCGCGATAAGTACGGAACTAGCGCGTGGCGTACGCAATGCAATATTGTTAGCCGGTTACGAGTCTGAAACAGCGGATATTAAGGCTACAGAGACTCAGCCGTCCCGTTTTTACATTGTGCACGAGTTTCAAATGAATACGGAGTTACGGTGCATTGTATTAATTATTTCAGAGCAGAGATACTAATTTTAAATGACAACCATGTGTGCATATGAAACACGAGAGCTTGAATATTACGTCGCGGAGTTTGCCTCGAACAAATACGGACTGTAATATGCTTAAGTAGCATGCTTAAGGACTTTTACTGCTACGTCATTTCGGAAGTAATTTACAGGGCATATTAGAATAGTTTTAATATGCTTGCAATTTTGCACTGTAATACATTTGTACTATTCCTACATATGTTATTTAAAAACTTTTTAATTGGTTTAACTTATTGAAATTTTAAGTGCATTTTCGAAGCACCTAATATAATAACTTATAAGATATTTACAAATATTTACTAAATAACTAAACATAATCCTTTTTACAATTGTTTGTGTAATAATTGATTAGAGAAAAGTTAAAAAATGTTTATAATTTTCTATGTAGGTAATATATGTGATACTATTTCGGAATGTTTGTACTGACATACTTTTTGACAAAGCGAAATAATATAAGAAGGGACAGTAATATAATACTTGAAGACTCTCTGAGGAGTTATATATGTAGATTTTCATTAATCACCAATTTTATAATGGTATATTGTATTTATTATAAATCAAAGAGGATATAAGTAATTTTACTAAATAATAATTCATTATAATAAATGTTATACACATATGTATATATACATGTATGTATAATTGTACATACATACATTTATTTGTTGTATATTCCTAATTAACGGACAATAAAGTAATAGTCCTAAAAAGGCGAAATGCACACAATATTTGCAGCATCAACTGAGCGCAATTACAGAGTGCAGCGAACATTAAGGCTAGGTTTAAAACATTTAGAGTACCTTAGTTCACGAGGTTCTGTTGGAAAACAAAAAACGTTTATAGAGAAGCAGAGGGGAAAACACAAAGTCATAGTCTTGACGGTGAGTTTTGTGACCACAATACGGTTATAGAATTGCCTTGTGATGATGTTGGCGGTTTAACGTTGAGAGGTGAAACTTAAACCTCTCAACGTTTCACTCGGTAAATAGCTGACATTGATGTAAATTGGTAAACACTATTATTTATGAAAAATATAAGAAGATACAGTAAAGTTAAATCAAATTAGTTTACTTGTGAATCTGGTAACACAAACACGTACATACTGTTGATTGTCCAATATTTTTGAACAGTCCCTCCATAAGGTCACTGGCTTACAAAGCATGCATGCACTGTCTTACAATGCATTAAGGCAGGAGGTAGGATCTATTTTATATATGTGTATACCTCCACAATACATTTTGTCTCAACAACAAAATATATTTGTATTATTGTCCCACTGCTGGGCACGGATCTTCTCTCAGAATGAGAGAGTTTTAGTCCACCGCGCTGGCTAAGTGCGAATTGGTAGACTTCACACACCTTTGAGAACTCTTTTTTTTAGAGATCTCTCAGATGTACAGGTTTCATCACGATGTTTTCCTTCACCGTAAAGCAGTGATAATTAAATTGTAAGACGCACATAATTTTAGAAAAATCTGTAGTGCGTCCCTAGACCTCGGGCCTCGCATCTTCGATTGAGAGGCCAGGTCTCAACCATTAGGCTATCACTGTTCCTATTTGCCAATAAAATAAACAAATTACTTAAAAATGTACTTACATATTATACACGAATACATAAATACAAATACATTAAATGTCTCTTGACTTACTTAAGTCTTAAGAACAATCTATTTTGCGAATAAAATAATTAGTTGAAACGACATAAAAAAAAAATCGAAAACATCAACAGAGTATGAATGCACGGTACAGCGCATTTTAAAGATTTCAGCATACCTCACTTTTACCTACTTCATGAGGCTTCCCCTTTTAATATTATGTGGAACTCAACAAGACAAACAAAGCAGTTTGCGAAGTAGTAATATAAGTTGCAATTTTATAGTGTTACTAAGAATGCACTTACTTAATAACTTTAGAAAAGTTACTTTGTTTTACTCTGGATTATGCAAACGAGGTTGATTTCAAATTTTGACTTCAAATATCATTACAATTATATTTTTTAAGTTCCTTTCATAGGATCGGTGGATATCCTAACAGTCTTGAAATAATCTTACTTATTCGTATTAAAATCGCAGTAACCACTTACTATTGTGTATTGCGTTTGCTACAAAAATGTATTAAAAAATGGTACATTATAATTTAAATTAAATAATTTACTTAATACAGCAACATTGTTAGTATAAAAGGCGGCCAAGTGCGAGTAGGACATGCGCGCGAAGGTTTTGTACCGTGCTCTAAAAAAACAACGGCAAAACATAAATATTTATTTTATTCTGTTTAAGGATATGTTGTTATAGCGGAAACAGAAGTACGTCATCTGTGGAAATTTCAACTCTCTAGCTGTCACAGTTCATGAAATGCAGCCTGGTGACAGACAGACGAACTGACGGACAGACGGCCAGGTGGACAACGGAGTCATAGTGGTAGGGTTCCGTTTTTACCTTTTGAATATGGAACCCTAAGAGTAATACATTATTATTTCAATGAAATAATTTACTTAATATAGCAGCTTAATAAGTTAATATAAAAAGGTATTTTTAAAAACAAGCTTTTTCGTTCTGTATTGAATTCTATAAATTAAGCTCTTTCACTTGATACCCATATTGTGTGGATTGGACAAAAATATGTATTCCGCCATTTTGTTGCGGCGGCCATTTTGGAATTATAACAATATTGATTACATATAATTGCATTGTCATCAGAACTAAAGGTGTGCTCCAAATTTCAGCTCAATCGGACACTGAGAAGTGGGTTAAATTCAGCTTGCAAGATTTGACCCAAACATACATACAAACATTGCAAGTTAAATAAAAGCTTTTAATAATTTAAAATGCACTCTGTTGATATAGTATCTAAGTATTCAAACTTTCACAGTAAATGTCAATGAAATTAATACCTGTTTTGATTTGATATTGAAATCAGCAATACTTGCTATTCCTTTACAACCAGAATGTCGTTAAAATCGAAAAAAACTAGGTTAATCATTCATTCGTCGTTGTTCAAGCGTCCTTTGTTCATGTAGTCTCGTTACCAGAATAGACCTATGTTCAGGCCTATCGTAAGGCGCAACCATGGACTATGTACGTATGGTCATAAGCATCAGAGATATGAATAAGGATGTATAATAAACTTCCTATTATTTTAATTTTTTCAATAAATAAGTTCAAACATAGATTAAGATCAAACTTAGCCGTAAAGCGTACTATATAATCTCTGATAACAAATGTGAGAAAACACTTGGGACTGAGTAATAATGTGTTTTCATAGTTAATTGAGTGTTAAAATGTAGCGTATCTTGCCTCTTGTTTAGTCAAATGGTAAAATACTGGACTCATCTTTTATTCTTCATAATAAAAAGCATAGTATAAAGGGAGGAATAAAACTAAGACTAAGAAAAAGAGAGGCTTATACATAAACCACTGTGCATCTGTTAATACGAGGTATCGTAACTAAAGTAAAATATTTTTTTAACTAGTTTTATAACCTTTAATAAATGATAATTTTCATTATTAAAATAAAGGTGTTATGAGCTTAGCTTAAGTAAACCTACCTGAGCGTGAGCGCGTTTGGCGCAGCCAAGGTCAGTTTTAATGGTCGTAACCTCGCTCTTCTGGTCTCAGCCGCTATGCTCGGCGGGGTCTGCGTGGCCACGTCCCTTCCTCGTCGAGACCCGCCGGACCCAGTGCCGTTGCCGCACCCATTCATATAACTCAGCTGAGGATGGGAGACGCTCATGCCGATTTTGTTACGCTGTGCCCTGGTGGAAAAAACTTATATTTTTATTTTGAAAGAGTCTCATTGTTACCCGACTGTGTCAGAAGGAAAGCTATATTTTGTTGAGTCGTTTCCATTTGTAGAGTGACATAGGCTGTATAATTTAAAAATGTCTATGCCAAAGGTGTGAATATGAGGTGCCAATGACAAAAAGCATTTTAAATATACCAAATGCCCAATGCCAAAAATATTATTTATCCACTCAACCTTGAAGATATGTATGAGAGCTACGAATATTTACGGCACAAAGTTCGACAAATTCTGAACCAATAACGTATAGATCAACTCCGACAATGTTGCGATTACAACCATTTGCAATGATATTCCTGATATTCCGTAGTAGTCCTGGAAGATTCAATACGCCAGTACTCATCTACACGCATATGTATCACATTTGGCGTAAGTTACGGATACAACATCAAACGTAACGGTTAGTGACGATATGCGGTTTTTAGGGTTACGTACCCAAAGGGTAAATAGTAATGTCTTTAAAACCAGTAAAACAAACTAAGTTTTTGTCAAAATAGTCAATTGGCCTCCCCCCCACCTCCTTTTTTCTCTATTTCCAGTGCCATTTTTAAAACATTATATACCCTATGTCACTATGCAAACTGAGACAATTCTAATGATATATCACACGTCACAATCCGTCAAGCTGTTTGGGATGTAGCGCGTAACAAAGAAATGGTCATACAAACAAACATTACCCTGTTTCTGACGCAGTCGAGTAAAAAGTTATACACGAAATGATAGAACCTTACATACCACTTTCTGTCTATCATGTTTTTATGTATTTTCCTATACCATATTAATAAACCGTCGTTAAAGCTATCTTGCCCGATTATTATTTTTTCTATCCCAAATAGACAGGACTGAGTGCCAACTTTCAGACGTAAGAATTGATTGGTATGTTCAATTGCGTAACCTCTTCACAAATGTTCGATTTTAACTTGGCAATACTCCACATTTTACTAGCTACACGATAAATCATTTCCATGACATAATATAACCAAAATGTATGATTTTATTTCGCTACCAAATAATAATTTAAATATTGTGTTCTACTAATGGATACAGGCAAATGGATACATTAATTCTTTGGCGATTCATTAGCCTGAAGTACTTATCACTTCAAAAACGATTTTAAAAGGTCTGTAATACATAATATAGGTACAATATTGCAAGTACCAGCTTTCTTTACGTTTACCACGAAAATTGGTATATACACTATATACCAATTTTCGTGGTAATACAGGTCATTAACTATCCGTGTGCTAAATTTTAGTAAAATCCCATCAGTAGTTTTTTCGTGAAGAGTACACACTTGAAATAAACTAACGTACACACATGAAACGTGAAATAAGCACATATTTGACGACCCGCGTGGCCGAGCGGTCACTGTACCGGTCTGACACGCAGTGGGTCCCGTGTTCGATCCCCGGCCAGACAGAAATGTAAAGGATGAGTTTAGATTTCTGTCCTGGGTCTGGGTTTTTGTGCATTAATATTTGTGTGTCAATGGCACCCACGACACAGGAGAAAATCCTACTGTGGGGCTATGAGTGTAGAAAGCGTTTATGTTTATGTTTTAACGTACGGATCGAACGTGGAGATAGCATCACCACATCTATTTCTAACGCGAAGCAGTTCTAGTTTCGGTGGAAGGGTGTGGTCGCCGGTTCACTTTTATATGAGGGGACCATTTTAGTCTTCGGTAGTGACTATGCATCTTATAACTTCGGATAAAACCTCTATTCTGTATGAAGATGCTTATACATCTCCAGCGACAGAGATCACTTACCATTAGGTGGACGGCATGTTCGTTTGCTACTTCAAAATCATAAAAACAAAAAAATATAAATAAAATATTCCGTAATATACCTATTCGTTGATTCCGAATTGCAAATGTATTTATTATATGATTCGTCAAATTATGAAAATCACTGTTTTATTGTCGGCCAATCAGATTACTGGAGATATGTATCAGTTCTTATTATTTTTATTTACTTTGCATAACCTTGCAGTTAATTCTTGGGATCAAAACAGCGAATGTGTTCATTGGGTAATCATGTCAACTGTACACAATTATGACAACACATATTTAAACCTATTATTTAAGCTAGAACGGGCACATTGAAACGTCAAACAATATACATCAAAACAAAGTTTCAAACACGGGTGAACACGCATTACTCATGGGTAACGGTGGTATAAACATTTCGCTTTACATTGATCTGAAATTTCGCACCTGTATTTACGATTCCACTCTAAGAGGGTCCATACAAAATCAATAAATGTAATGTAGTAATTTTATAATTCATTGTTGCTTTGTGCAATATTTTGTCAAATTAAATTGTTTTTTAAATATGTTGGTAATATTGTTTAAAAGATTGTTGTTAATGGTGTTTACTGGTAAAATCTACGTTAAAACATTTAAACATGATAAATATTAAAAAATGTATGTTTTTGTTTGATAATTGTTTTAAAAGAGGATATGAATTGTATCTTAATTTTTTTATATAACTATTTACTAGCTCATTCCCGCTGTTCCGCCCGCTTCGATCACGCGTACATATATATAATAATGATTAAATTATTCCATGTCTTACTCCAGGTACAACTAACAGGTACATAAACTATCTGTGTGCCAAATTTTAACGAAATCCGACCAGTCATTTTTACGTAAAAGAGTAGGAAATACACATATATCCTCTCAACATTCGCATTTATAATATTAGTAGGATGACATGTCTAGCTAGGACATCTTCATAGGTCCTACAAAAACAAATCATATTAGATTTAACTAAACGCCAGTTATGTAGACTAACCCGTGCCTATCATCAGACCTTAAATGCAATAATGAAATTATAATACATTTTATACAATTTTACAAAGAAGTCATTTTTGGTACGTACTCCCGAGATATATAGCGAAGATTAAATAAACGTATTTATTAAGTAACTTTCGCAGTAAGATTTCTCACGAGCGTAATTATAACCTAAACAGCATAATATAGGTCTAAGTTAGTCCCACTGTGAGCAGTTTACAAGTAAATTAACTTTACTACTACATAAATTAGCTAATACTTATAATGACAAAATTACGTGAAGTTCTTCAACTAAGTTTAGTTTAATAAAGTTTTTCTATTAATTTAAACGATTCGGTTTACTTTTTAGAGACCATCTAAGTCATCCGGCATAGCAACACATTTGTGATCGACTTACTTACAGATATCTTTGGGTGGCAATAACCACTTACAATCTGGTGGACTACATGATCGTTTGCTACTTAGTTCTTTTAGGTTTAAGAAATTTATTCTTATTAAAAATACAAATCCGATTAATGGAGAACTTAACTTAATTAATCTAATTACAATAAACAAACAAACGCTTTCTACACTCATAGCCCCACACTAGGATTTCTTCCTATATCGTTGGTGCCATGGACACACACCGAGACGAATACACAATTTAAAGTACGGTTGAATGTTTGATAACTCAACGTAATAAAAACATTACCCTTCTTCTGACGCAGTCAGGTAAAAAAGAGATACTTCAGATGTCAAAATTACGAAAGTTCTATAATTGTTTTGATCATCAAATTATAATCCGTACGATTTGAATACATTCTTCTGCCACGTTAAATAGTCATGTCAGTTGTACATAAAATTTATGTAACGTTCTTTAACTAAGTTTGTTCATCAAATTATAATCCGTACATTAGAGTACATTCTTCTACCACATTAAATAGTCGTGTGAGATACTCATGCATAAAATAGTATAACTATTGTCGAACATCAAAATAACATAAAGTTCTTTAACTAAGATTGTTCATCAAATTATAAACCGTACGGTTAGATTACATTCTTCTACCACATAAAATAGTCGTGTCTGGTACTCAAGCATAAAATGGTATAACTATTATCGTTCCTCAAAATTACGTAAAGTTCTTTAACTAAGATTGTTCAAATTATAATCCGTACGATTAGAGTACATTCTTCTACCAAATTAAATAGTCGTGTCAGATGCTCATTCTTAAAATGTTATAACTATTGTCCTACATCAAAATTACGAAATGTCCTTTAACTAGGTTTTTTCATCAAATTATAATCCGTACGATTAGAGTACATTCTTCTACCACATTAAATAGTCGTATGAGATGCTCATCATAAAATGCTCTACCTATCTATTGTGGAACAGAATGATGCCGTATAATCGAACGCAATATACCGAGGCTTAACCAACAAGAGTTGGATCAAACAATGTTCATAACTTCCTATTAGGCCGATCAAAACTATCCCGTCATACAAAAAACTGTGATATTAAATATTGCGATATGAAATATTTCGCCTATCGTGTTCGTTAACGTTGTTCCCTCGGATTTTTTTTAAATAAATAGAACTAGTAATATTGTTAAAAATATTAAAACAAAAATCCGACTACCTAAAATGATTTTTCGTTCATAATGATTTAATTAAAAAAACACGCTTTCTACACTCATAGCCCCACACTAGGATTTTCTCCTGTGTCGTGGATGCTATGGGCACACAAGCACGATTACATAAACACCCACACCCAGAACAGAAATCTAAACTCATCATTCATATTTCTGTCTGGGAATCGAACGCGGGACTCACTGCGCGTCAGACCGGTATGGTTACCGCTCTGCTACGCGGGTCGTTTAACGCTTTATTTGAGTTTTCGTCAAAA
>DWNE01004304.1:0-15383 GCA_018249875.1 Cecropterus toxeus
AAATAAAACTTTCGCAGTAAGTTTGCCGTTTTGTCTAAGGCAGAACATAAATGTAAATAAGGGAGTCGCCAATCGATAATTAATTTCGTAGGGAAGGGAGGTCAATCGATACATGGAGCTATATGGTTTTTGTATATCAGCTGTCTCACCTCTCCATCCAAGGCGATGCGCTTGAGCGTGAATACAGGTGACCAACTTGTAGACTTACTTGTCATGTCATACTGTCATGATTGTTACTTACCTTCCTTTTTTACCAGCTTAAATTACCTATATACGAGTTTGCTTACCATTTAAGGGGCAGCAAGTATCGGACAGAACCAGGCATGATACAGTTGACTTCGTTCTTCCGGATGGAGTCTATCATGGTTTCCGCCACGTAGTCTGGCTCTAACATGGGCATCAGGCGAGGCGTGACTCCGTCAAACATCCCCGTGTTGATATAGTATGGGCACACTAGAGTCGCATGGATCGTGGTGTGGCCGTGAGCCTGTAATGAAAGGAAATGTCTTTATTTTGCATAGGCCTATGGGGGACTTAGAAATTGTTACAATATTTTTTTCTTACACTACCACTGTCGGAACGGATCGGGTCCGATGAAAGGTAGTAGACCCATATTATTATTTTATATACTTTTCTTTTTAAAAATTTTAAAATGGCATAAAACATTTTTTTTATATATTTTTTTTTTGCATGCCGTTTATGCCGCTTTGTTGCCACGACGCTACTCATACACCATAATTACACGAATTTTTAACGTATCCATGATGACGAAAAATGTTTGAACGCGATGAAAACAAAACACTAACTATTAAAAAATGATGGTTTTAGAAAAAATAAGTTCATGTTTTTGAAAATAAAATTAAATTGAAATTAGAATTATCAGAAAAAAAAATGATTTACAATGTAAGTAGTAAGTACGGCAGACCGACAATTTCAGGTAAAAAATTAAAAGCAAACGAGGATGTAATCCATTTGATAACTGCTGCCCATGGACATATGTATTCAACTCTACATAGAACATAACCTGTGTTGTATGTAGAGTTCTCGTTCTACCTGTAGTCAATTACCGATGCATAGTTAATGCTAAGGACTGAAAAGTCACCTCGTATTTATTTCAGCTGACATACACGCTCTTTGTTACTGGTAAATTGTCTATAGTAGGTCAATTACCAGCGATCCATGATATATTGAACGGGAATCAAATAGTAATCCTTTTAGAGGTTTCACGATTATGAACGCCGGTCATGTCTGAATGCCTCGAAGCAATATCCTCCCGGGAGAAAATTTCCTTATTGCTTTTGCAATTTGATTATATAACGAGAAAACCAATAAGGCAAAGCGAAAGTTGAATGATGCATATTTCACACCACAGATAGTTAAGAAATTCGTTATAATATTCTTGAAAAAACAAATATAATTAAATATATTTCTAGGTTACATCACTTTTTTAAATATATTCTATGAGTTCTGATATTTAAGTCTGAGGTTTAAATCAAATAGGTATACAAAATATGTCTTGAGCTACATAGGTGCTGTAAACAAAAAGTTATCTTTTATTCTCAAAAAAGGTGTTACAAGAGCTCTCCTTCAAAGCAAATGTCCATAGGCGACGGTTACTACTTGCCATTCAGTAGCTCGTGTCTTATCAATCAATCAAAGTATTATGACTTAAATCCATCTAATTGAGAGGAAACCAGTGCCCGATAGTAAAATAATGGATTTGTAATAACGATGATGGTGAACTCACCCTTAATTCCGTAAAGAGGCTCTCGTGAAAGCCAACAGTGGCAAATTTGGTGGCGCTGTAGTCGGTGCAGCGGTACGTGCCCAGTAGCCCGGCGACTGAGCCTACCGTTACTATGTGCCCTTTGCCTGACTCGATCATATCAGGAAGGAACGACTTCACTGTCTGAAATTTAAAAGAAAAATTGTAAGAATTTTTTAAAATAATTATAATTGAAAAAAAGGACTTGGTAACGCAATCGATAGATGTTATGAAACTGAGACCATTGAGTTATATAGTTTGAGAGGATTAAATTGTTTTTTTGTTAAATATCTTTTAATTTACTTATGATGGTATAGCTATTAATTATAACTATTAATTTTGTATACAAGTACTCTTTATTGACCATTTTCTAGTTGTTGGTTCTATAAGAAACGTTTAAAAACAAGCGGTTTAAGCATATAATTGTGGTGGCAAGAGATTGGATTAGTTAATATGGAATATCTAAATGTGTATTCTTTTTAAATTATATAAGACGAATATTAGTTACAACAATTGCATAATCGAAAGTGTAGGTATTTGCTGAAGCCCCAGTCTTTAACTGACTCGACGTAGGATACCATGAGATACAGCCCAAAGAACATGGGATAAATCACTTCGTTTTACTTCCAAAACGGACATTTATGGTAACCATCATCATATCCCTTGGCATGAGTCTATTACGATTTTTCAAAACAATCATGTTTATGTTTTTACCGATACAATATAGGTATGTTTTACGCCTACGTTTTCGGTGGTACCTTGCAATGTACTTTGTTATGATGAGTTTAAACATAAACATTAATTGTTTTGAGAAACGTAATAAATTCATACCAAGCACAATTACTCTAAAGCCACAAAATTTGTCGTAATATCAGTGCCACTCTACCTCTCTACCATATAATCATGACGCAACGAGTTCATATTTCATCTACGGTACGTTGACGATCACCGCCATTAGTTCGCTTTTGCAATATCTGCTATATTTCACGAAAAAGATTTGTAGTTTTTACTCGACTGCGTCAGAAGGAGGGTAATGTTTTGAGCGTATGTATGTATGTATGTATGTATGTATGTATGTATGTATGTATGTCCATTCTTTGGTACGCGCTACAGCCCAAACGGCTTGACGGATTGCGACGTATGACATATCATTAAAATCGTTTTATTTTGCAGTGACATAGGCTATATAATTTTTAAATATGGCGCCTGGAAATGGAAAAGGGGGGACGGACGATTTTTTATTAGCACGGCAATATGGGTATCAAATGAAAGCCAGTAAATAGAACATTTCAAAAAAATATATATCATACTCCTTTTACTTGACTATAGTCACTAAAATTTATATAAAGCGTTAAATTAAATGTATGATTATGAACAAAAAAATATCATTTTATTCGGTCGGGTTTTTTTTTTAATATTTTTTACCATATTACTATGTAGTTTAAAAATATTTCGAGAATGATGGTTCAGAAGAATACTATTCAGAAGGCCTCTACATAGGTACATTTATGTAATATAATATATATTATATTAGAGGTTTCGAAATTACTGGGATCGACGAAAGTTCGGAAAACATGATTTAATCTCCGACTTATCCTAGTGCATTAAATTCATTGTAGTTATGTTGAGTATTAAAAACTATTAAAAACATTTTAAATTACATTTTCGTGGAAAATTATTATTTTATTTGTATTTATGATATTATATCAAACATTTTGTTTATTAGACATTAATAGCTTATCTAGTTTTCGTTAACTGGAACACGTTATATTGCACCGCCATAGTAGGAGTAGTTGGCCTAGCCTATCGTATTTCTAGGGCGATGCAGTTAGAAAGGCTTTATGAGTTAATCTTTTCGGATAATTTATCTAGATTACTTGAAACAAGTATACGCCTATGGTTTTATACGTGAACGTTAATGAAATAAAATTGTATATAACTTAGTTACGAACTAAGTATCTACCTCTGCTAAGTGAAGATGAATCTTGTTGCATTATTAATTTATACCCAAGAGAAGTCGCTAATAGGGGGCTTAGGAGAAGAGTTTTTAGCGTGTTTTTTATATGTCGCTTAATACAGAGATCAGGTTTAAGAGAAACGTTATTTCCATGAAAACATTTAAGAAAATGTATTTTATCATCGCTTTCCGTTTAATAACAATATTTATTTAACTCGCTTCACTTGACACGGCGAAGAATTTTTTTAAATTTTAATTTTTTGTTATTATTATTATTACTCTTTAAGAGTAATAATAATAACGCTTTCTACTCTCATAGCTCCACGCTAGGATTTTCTACTGCATCGTGGTTGGCATAGTCACAAAAACCCAAAACAGACATCTAAATTCATCATTCAGTTACTTACTTGTCTGGCCAGGGATCGAATCCGGAACTCATTGCGTGTCAGACTGGTATGGTGACCGTCCCGCTACACGGATCTTTAAATATATATTCTACTGCTCCTTTAATGAGGTTAGAATATACACAAGTTTCTACATCGTAGTGCATTAAGTAATTACAGTTGTTACAATAATACTGATAATGAATATTAACACCCGTTTCACTTACCCAGTAATGCGAGAGGATGTTCACTTTGTACGTAGTTTCTATGGCCGTGTCGCTCAAATCCAATAGAGTATCACCAAAAACTGTTCCTGCGTTATTGATTAGGATGTCCACTTTTCCTACCTGGAAGAAAACAATTCGTTCGTTACTTAAGCAATTCGTTCGTAATGCATCAAGAAGCTAAAAATTGAAATAAAAAATTGAATTGTTATGATTTTTTTATTTACGATTACAGGTTTAAACAATAGATCAATGAAACAAATATATATTAATGAGTCATTATTTAATAGATTATAGAACTTCCTCTTTTCTTATGTCGTAGAGAGGAGAGTAAGGGATTTAATTCGGTAATCCAGCTAATGGGTAGGGCAGAATAGGATGGTTTTCAATACGCGTAGCTAAATGCGCCTTCGATTTGATTTATGATTTCGATGTTCTTTTGAAGAAATCAATTTAAGAAAAATATTTGAAGAATTAATTCTATTATTGTGCAAATTATTTACCAATTTTAACCCAACTCTGTGTTTTCTTTGGCACGCTCTACAACCCAAACGGCTTGGGGATTTTGGCATGTGAGTTGTGGATGGAATCGAGCCTATATCAATACATAGGTATACTTATTCAGTTTTTCTAGTAGGTACTTGTTTTTCACGCTTAGATAATTATTTTTAAGTAGTCGGGTTTTGTTGTTTTTACAAGAAATCCATTATGTTTCATTCTACTATAAAATTACATACACCCAACATAAGTACATAAATTATGAAAACCATTTACAAATAAAGACTAATAATAATAATATTTAAATATTGCGTATGTTTTATCGTAATTATTCTGCCTTTTGCACTTTTGAAAATCACTTTCTCAAAATGAAGCACATTAAGTGTCATTAAAACAATAATGCTTTGACCCGCAAAGCAACGTTAATGTGGTCGAGAACTGGTCGTAATTCTTTAATGTCACGCATTTCCTTATATTGAAATAAACGCAACATTACTTTCGCACAAGTAATAAAATCTTTGGATTGGACTCCTAACATTTATTGTCACCTTGTCCTATATAGGTAAGTGGCAAGACTTATTATGGGTAATTTGGGTAATTTGTAATCGTGAGTAATTTTAGCACCAAACTTGGTAGGTATGTGGATCAATCAATCATCAATAATCAAAAACGCAGGACAACATACATAAGAAAAATAAATTTGACAGATTTAAGTATAAAGGATATATAAGTATAAAAATACAATAATTAACTTTAAATTAATTTAAACAGATTGAGTGAGTTCAGTTGAATAAGTAACTCAGTGCATCAGAATAAACTGGCAATCAGTCCGGTCAAATAAGATCTGAAATCAAAATTTGTCATACAACTTTACATTTTTGTAACGCAGTTCTAATGATACAAAAACGACGTGTAAAGGTTTTTGTGTTGCCGGCAAGGGTTGAAAAAAACTGTTCAAAGTATTTATTTGCGATCACTCGAAAACGGTAAAAATAAGACAAAAAAGTTGTAGTGTTCTTTATACATGGTTTTTGTTCATTAGAACTACATGTTATAAAAATGCAAAGTTGAGTGTATAATTTTGATTTCAGATCTTATTTGACTGAAATAAATGAGATACCTTTCATCAATTTACGAAAATTACTGAAAGGCTATATATTTTCGTAAAATTGGCTTATTCAGTAAACTTCAATTATACACTTGAGTTGCGTAAAATATTATATTCTAGAGGCTTTGCTCGCTTGGGTCGTTGATCTTGCTATAGTAGAGTAGGTACCTATTGTTAATCTAGATTCCAGATTATAAACTATCTGTGTGCTTAATTTTATTCATTTCTGATCGGTAGTTTTTTACGTGGAAAAGTAACAAAGATCCATCTATCCACCGTCCCAAACATTCGCCTTTATAATATTTATTAGTAAGATAGATAGTGAGATTAAGGCATGGTTAGTTTCTTTTACCTCCTTCTTTACTCTTTCTGCTGTAGCATACACGGCTGCTCGGTCAGCGAGATCCACCACGTAACTTGCTATATTATATCCCTCGTCCCTCACTGCTGTACATGTTTTCTGCAAAGCTATACAATGAAATATGAAGTTAATTTACGTATAATATACAATATATATCTTATGCGAGTATATAGGTATTATTGGTTAGTAACTTTTTTATTAATTACGATAAACATGTTTTATTTAAAATTCTATTTTTGGATTTAGTCTTTTTTTTTCTTTTCTTTAAAACACGCTTTCTACACTCATGGCCCCACACTAGGATTTTCTCCTGTGTCGTGGGTGTCATGGACACACAAACAACCAGACCCAGGACGGAAATCTAAACTCATCATTCATATTTCTGTCTGGCCGGGAATCGAACCCGGGTCTCACTGCGCGTCAGACCGGTATGGTGACTGCTGCGCCACGCGGGTCGTCTTTAAATTCAGTGATATAAAATCGGATATAAATATTAGTATTAGTCACATAAAAAATATTTAATTTATAAATCGTTATCTTTAATTTTAAATAGCAAATAGGCTTTGCTCGTGTAACGTAACGTTACCTAACTAAGTGCCCTACAAATACTTACAAGTCAGAAGATTTCAAATAAGTCTATGTGAACCTTTTATGGTTTTACAGATAGATTTTTCTTTTTACCGATTAACATGTATTACAAGATGTAGGCTCTAGGACAACCTACTATTTGCTTCTAGAAAATATAAGTCCTAATGAAAATAGTTTAATTATTGTCCCAATTCGTTTTTTTATATACCATTTGTATAATGAGTTAGTGATTCGTTGTTACATGTCATTTATATGTAGTCATGGCAGCAGCTACCAGCAGTAGCAGATCCAAGGAGGGCTACAAGAAGTTCAAACCATAATCTAAATTAAAATTTACATTAATAGGAAGAACTTTTTGTTCTTTCCTGGGTTCCTCTCCAAACTAAAATCTTAGATGAACGTCGTAGTGGAGGTTACTTCAGAGGAACTGTTGAACTTAAGAGCTCTATCACTTATATTAAAATTAGCTACTATTTAAATAGTTTACCTTCTTTATTAACATCCCAGATGACGACCTTAGCACCAAGTCTTGCTAGCTTAATCGCCAAATGCCTCCCTACTCCACCACCTCCTCCCGTTACTAACACAACATCGTCTTTTAGGCTCTTCATGGGTCTTATGATATTGGGCACGAGGGTCCAGAATAATGACTCCAGTATGTAGTAACATGAGAGTACCAGGAACAGGACGGTGTCCTTGGCGATGTCGAAAATGCTGGCCATTTGAGATGGTGTATTTATCTTTGTACCTTCAAGCATGATTCCTGTATATAATTAAAAAATAAAAATAAATAACAAATGAAAAAAGAATATAATGTATGTTTTTGTGTAAGATTATCTTTTCTTTTTTACGTTTTAAATCCAAAATAATTTTATTGAAATTATAATTAACATTTAATTAATTAACTTTTAAATATATATAATGCGTCATTACTTAAAGTTTGTTAAAAAACATTATATCTTTAAAATAATTACAAGAATCTTACAGAAGTTTACTGTGTACCTACATCGTTATATCTAATAATACTTTTATGGATTTTAAACTGGCTATTAAAATGTAACAATCTCTATTCACAATTCAATTAATAGCATGTTTTAAACAAAACCATGTTTATTTGTTAAGCCCTTTTAAGGCCAACCTCTACTTTCACTAAAACAGAACACTGGATACTGCATAACAAGTTTTGGAGTTCAATTGATAGAAGTTTAACTTGAACTAGCCATTAATGCATTATCAGTAGTTCGTAGAATGTTACGAATTGAATTAATTATTGCCCGACTGCATAAGAAGGATGGTAATGATTTTTCAAGCGTATGTATGTCGGTATGTTTGTTTGTATGTATGTTTATTTCTTTGGCACGCTCTTCAGCCCAAACTACTTGACTTGATTAGAATCGTCTCACTTTGAAAAGTGACATAGCCTATATGATTTTAAAAAATGGCGCCTGAAATTAGACAAAAAAGGAGGACGACAACGAGTTTTTTATTATACTTTACTACAATATGGGTATTAAATGAAAGCTAGAAAATAGATGAACTATCCAATGTTTTTACCAATTCCGAGTCAGTGTTTCACGCTCACGGTTCCGGGTTCAATTTTGTAAACTTTTTCAGGTTGAATTCTGGATCATTAATTTGCATATTTCTTTATCGTTTATAATCTATATAATACTCACGGTAGACACATCGCCAATCTTTATAAATGCTTAATTACGTTTTTATTGATATAAAAGCAAATAATGTGTTTTTCAGTCGTTAAGCACCTATTGTTATTATTTTATTTCTTATCTTATAATGTTTTTATTTTTATAAAAGCAAAAAAAAGTGTTTTTCATTTGTTTGCGCTCGTACCTATTGTATATTATAATTTTATTACTTATCATAAATGATTCAGTTCATAATTAATTTAACGTAAATTGTACTGCCTACGCTTGTCCATTAAAGACGCTAATTACTCTACAATGTGGATAAATTTTGAACACCTTAGAAGTTTGGAGACAATTTCTTCAAATGGACTGTTGATTATTTGCTTAATAAATCTTTGAATCCTTTATTCTAATCATAGTCCATAATGTTAACGATTAAAAAAAGAGGTGCATGAGATTAAATGCGCACTGATTTTAGAATGTCAAGCTAAAGATAAATGGAATTAAATATCTCCATGCATCTGGATTACTAAAAATATATTTGAGACATTTTAACGATCAATCACTAATGTTTCAGTTATTAATTTGTACTTACGACAAATTAATAACTGAAATATTATTTTATGTAGCAGCATCAATAACTTAAAAAAAAGATTAATCAAATAATCTATCATACAAAATCATACGTATGCATATTATTTTTCTAGTTCGTTCTGAGAAAGTAGTTAAAAGAAAGTTGTTTCGACGTTTAGTAGTACACAATCTATGGTCTAGCCGGTGCACTATATGCGATAGGAGCCTCTCATCTTATAATATTATCTATTTGCTATGTCTCGCGGTTTTAACTGCGCTTAAAAATAGTTAACCTGACATTAAATTGCAGTTTTGATAGAAACAATGGATCTTAATGAAATTAAGATTAAAAGTTAAATTGAGATGCGGACCATGAAATATTTAAACCTTTAAATTAAATTCAGGAGATGCGATTACATTACATGCGAAAAGACAAACAGACTAAAATTGAAAATCATTGCAAATTATAGAAATATCTATTTTACTTAATGTTAGTCCCAATATTTTTCTAATATGAACAGACATGCGGAGCTTACATTTGAAAAATATGTTTATATAGATTTTATATATCACGAGAACATTGCAAAGTTTTGTAAAACTAAGGCAAGAGTGACTGAATAGTGTAGTTTATGTTAGACAACTTGTAAGGGAGTACTTAAATAGTATTCTGATGGATATGAAGCAAGACTATTAAAACGTAATTACAACGATAGCACTTGTAATTACGATTCGCACATTTTTTGTTCCCATTCCCATATATATAAGGTAACTAGAATTTAAGAGATCTAGAAACTCATTAATAAGTCTTAGAAATATTAGAAGTAGCAGTGCGACAAAACACTAATAATGACTAACGGGTTCCTAGATTACGTACGGTGTTCGCTCTAATTATTTCATGGCATCCATGGTAGTTTATATTTATTCATTTCGTAGTAATAATAATGAAGAATTGTAAGATACTTGTAATATTTTAAGACATTGTAATCATATTCCGTTATACAATTTAATTTAAATATACAATTTGCAAATTACATAATATTAAAACTAACAAATTCTCAATTTAGTTATAATAAATAGTATGTGTATCTACCAGAAAAACATATTTATAGTCAAAGCTAAAAAAAGATTTAATTAATTCTTAACGTAACCACAAATGTTTATAAAAAACCCTTTTTTTAATAACATGAACATTACAAAAATATTATACAAATATATTAGACTATATTTTTATTTTTTAAATAAATTGATAAAATCTTACCAAATCATTAGATCTTTGCCAATTTGAATCCAAATATCACTACAATTAAAAAAAATGCACAGATAACGTATAGAATCTATTTACCCGCGCAGTTTACGCGGGAGTAGGCGCTGCGTGTGCGCCGGCTGGCCTACTACTGCGCTTCTTGTGCTACTCCAGCGCTTTCTCCGATAACTGTACACGACGTTTTACTACTTTAGCTTAAAAATGAAATGTTCTTATTTTCTCGAGAGTTTTTAGAAAAATGATAGAGTCTGTTTTTGTACTTTGAATGAGGCCGCAATAGCGTCATACACACACAAGCGGTGTTTCTGTTTTCATATATACTTAAGGAAATGTATTAAGTTATTCCTAATGAAATTATAACTATTTTTCATAACATTGAAGCAGCAAACGAGCTTGCAGTTCAACTGATGGTAAGTGGTCACTGCCACCCATGGACATTTGTAACCAACTTCACATTGAACTTCTTTGGCACGCGCTACAGCCCACACGACTTGACGAATTATGACGTATGAAACATCATTAGAATCGTCTCAGTTTGCATAATGACATAGGCTATGTAATTTAAAAAAATGGCGCTTGGAGAAAGGGGAAAAAGATGGGGAGGGACGAATTTTTTTATTATTACAACAACATGGACATCAAATGAAAGCTAGTAAAAATCATTTAAGTAGGCGGGTTTTATGTTTAATATTTTTAACGATGTTACTAGTTGATCATCAGAGCATATTTGATCATTTTTTTCATGCTTTGCCGGGGGTTGCAGACACGAATACCTTTACAAATTGTTTTTGTATCATTGAAACTATTGCACATAATATTTTTAATACATTATTATTATTATAAACAATTATTTACTAAAGTCTTCGTAACTGATACTTTAAACAAATTACATTTCTACGGAGCATTAAATATTAAGGTTTATGTAACTCCAATATAAAACATGCCTTCCTTGTATACAGAATTTATGTATTACAAGACTGTTATGCCTTCTATGGTCTTCAATTCAACGTGTTGAATACTGAGCGAATAAAGCTTATCACAATTTAAATACATTATACTAATTATAAGCAGAAACTTATTGCTTTATAACTAGTCAATTTACTTAGTTGTTCTCATGTAAATTCTGTTATAATATTCCTTCTATTTTATATGGGTCCCTTAATTATTGATCTGTTATTGTTATTACTACAATAGCAATAACAGATCAATAATTTTAAACAGTCTGACTCTTTATGTCTATAAAATGAAAGTTGCTCTTGCTCTACATTTAAATATGCGTCTTTAATTTACTAATGCGATATTTATGTCGCACAAGTTTATATTTTGAAATGAAACGATAAAATGACAATAAATTTTACTATACTATAAATAACTATTTATTCTTACTTCTTCACTTTAATTTAGCTGACGATCACTAATGTTGGCCAACTACTCGTATATGAAGTATGAACCTATAGGACTAGCGGCCAATATTTTTCATAACTTAATTTTATCTTTCATATTATCGTATGAATGTAATTACCTACTATTTACGAGATAATGAAGTTGTAGATAGGTAAAGTATATAAATATACTTATATATTTTTTTTGACATAATAGTGACGTCTACCAAAATCTTTAAAGCGATAACAAAAATTTTTTTTTACACAAAATAACAGTTTTACGTAATTTCCTGTTTTCTATGCTGTGATTATTGTATATCTATATTTTATTAAATGCATATAATAACGTGGTATAATCACAAACAAACCGCAATGAACCGAGAAAAGAAAAAAAACTATTTCAAGGAATTGTGAAACTTTAGTTTGTTGGTAGAGTTAGTGCCAACTTAACCTTTATGTACCTTTGCTTGCTTAATTCATCGTATTTGATTTTTTATGTTATGCAAGTAGCAAGCAAATATTCACCTATTGATAAAACGTGGTATTTGCGATTGTGATGGTTAATTGGACATCTGTAGTAAAACGATAATAAGTAGAAGTTGGTTTTTGTAGAAATCGATTATCCACTGAAGAACTAAAGACGGATGGCGGTTGTTTTTCCTTATAATATGACTGTAGTAACGGAGCATGCAATTCCACTTGACGGTAAGTGGCCACTGCGGCCCATGGACATGTATATATCTGCCCCTAATCAACTCCAGATAAGATCATAGTCTTAATCGAGGTTAGCCAAAGATGCGTTGCTACCCCGAAGAGGTAAATTGAAACACCTCGGAAATTATATTTCTTATACCACACCCTTGACACCAGAACAGTGGCGTAGCTTGCCCAAGAGTGGCCCTGTATCAAAATTTGTTGGGGGCCCAAACGAAGGGTAACATTGCTTACAAAAAAACAAATGCTTGATTTCCAAAGAGTATTTATTGATTATTATTAAATTAAATATTTTTTTATTATTGCAGTGCTTCTTTTATTTTTGTCATTTCCGAAGTGAAAACTAGGCACGTATGACAGTTTTTCTTATGTTTTTTTCCCGGGAAGTACGAGATTTAGTGACATTATGGATAACGTTTTACTAATTTTTGCTTACACACGTTAGGATCCTCTGTAGACTAGGGGCCCGTAATATTTATACAACTGTTACGTTGGTAGCTACGCCCTTGGTGGAATATTGCATATTAAATCTACGATCGAGTGTTAAATTATTTTTATCGTTGTTTCTATTTCTATGCATGTCAGTTAGTAGTAGGTATATCTTAGTTCCATTTGTATTCAGTTCTCGTTAAATTCTCATTATACGAGGCCGCACGCGCTTGTTATGCCCTCTAACGGCCTGACGAGTGTTTATGGATCGAGCCGCCGCCGTAAGTCGTGCATTAAATAAAGGAAATTGCTAAGTGTTATTGCTTTAGGAAAGAACCGATATAACTTGCAATGTTTTCATAGTAAAATATCAATAAACATAGCACGCTTGAACTAAACAATTCACTGAACTTATAGATTTATATCGTATTTCTTAATGAATATAATTATAACGTACCTATAATCGGCTTTATATAGTTTTTTGTATATTCCATCTTCTGGAACTTAAATATTTATCATATTTTGTAGGTACATATTATGTGTTTAGTAAGAAGGGAAGAAAATTGTTATATTTCTAAAAAAATCTAAGTAAAGAAATCTTACTATTACGTTCATTATGTTTTATATGTAGCTATGTGTTTTTATATACATATACCTAACATATATCTTAACGATACGACAGACGGGCTACTTGATGACCTATGGATATTTGCAACGCCAGAAGGCCCAGAAGAGTCGTCAATGCATTGCAGTCTTCGAATAGCTCTTTATGGCTATATGGTTACAGCAGGAAGTTCAATTCACATCTTGCCAGCCCCGGAGAAGGGGGGGAACCGGAGCATATGACCCGGGCGGCAAGTTCAGAGGGTGACAAATTCAATCCATGTAAACGAATGCGCAACTCATAATTCATTTAAAACTTTGACTATTGGGACGCCTAGTCAGTAGGAACTCTTGACACGTATACGTTTTAATGACCACCAATTATTGGACATTTGATGGCTGAAATTATGGTAAAAAGAAATTCAAGCGGGCAGTGGCGCCATTTTTAAGTTTTGGCCCCGCTTATAAATAATTGAAGATTCGGGGCTGCATCTTGTACGTTCGTAGCAAACAGGTCAATACATTTTTTAGAAGAGTATCTAAGCGTCGTGTTTTGGTAACAAAAATGGTGTTTACAAGATTCTTTTAATGCACATACCCAAGGTTCAGTTGCAACATACGTAAAAACTATGAAGAAAGAATATTTTCATGCAAATTTTCGAATGTTTCTAAATTTGCATTTAAATACACCGTTCTTTTGTAATGCGAACCTTTTGTACTTTAGCTCCGTAAGATATTACAGAAAATAATGTAGGTATATGACGTATATGTATGACATGTTCGATGTCTAAAATAGAAAAGCCATTTCGTGCTTGTTGCTAAATTGTATTTAATGCATTTGTATTATCAATATTGTCTTTTTTATGTCTTTTTACTTTGTTACGCATTGTTTTGTCTTTTTGTTTGATTAAATTGATTTATTTATCTTTAACTAACGTATATAATAACTAACGTACGTCTGTTGTAATAATAAATTAAATTGACGAATTTATAATATTCTTACAGTCTGTTACAAGTTGCAAGTGATGCGAATAAATCTCACTGTTTATAGCGTGAAACTATTCTTGCATTTCATTGGAAGGATGTAGTTGCCGGCTTGTTTATAAGTATATGAGGCGACCATCTAAGTCCCCGGGAGTGCATATGTCCATGGGCGGCAGTAATCTCTTACAATCAGGTTGACTGCATGCTCATTGGCTAATTTTAACTGATATAAAGGATAAAGCAAATCTTTTTTTATTCAAAAAGTAGTAGGCAAACACGTAGGTACGTCGTTTAAAATTTGTTTCCTGAAACGAAAAACTGATTTTTTTGTTGATAAAAGGTCAATTTTAAGTATCTATACCTGCCATCAGTGAACTTGCAAGTAGCTCGTCAATTGCAATTTATTCTTGTTACGCGTGTTATTTTTATTGATGAGCTATGAAGTGTATGTTTCTTAAACTCTTAAAGCACGTTTATTTAGGCATCTGCGAAAGTTAAGTATGTTATGGTAATAATTGGTATTAGTATTGGGAATAATTTTTTTGGTAACGCTTTAGTGATAGAATAGTTCTGTAAGTGGTAAGTACCTATTATCAATAACATCTTTACCATAAGGGCACACGGGGCCCGTGCCCAGGGCCCCCATCCTCAGGGGGCCCCGAAGGACTGACTATTTCTCTCACAAAAATTTGGGGGGCGCAAAACAAGATTTGGCAACCAAGTTAGATATTGTCGTTTTTTTTGGTCGTCAAGTTAGATATTGTCGGTTTTGTTTTGGTTAGATATTATCGTTTTTAGTTTTGCCAACTAAAATTTACATAGTCTAAGACGGCCTGCTTACAAATGTCCATGGGCAGTAACCACTTACCATCAGGTGGGCTGCTTGCTCGTTTGCTACTTCATT
>DWNE01004305.1:0-15381 GCA_018249875.1 Cecropterus toxeus
GTTTCGATGGAAGGGTGTGGTTGCCGGCACACTTTTATATGAGGCGACCATCATAGTCCTCGGAAGTAGTGACGTATTATAAAAATTTAAAATTGCACACAGCATTACAGTTTAATAAATTCGTTTTACAATTAGAATATTACGTAGATAAAAAATATAATATTAAAATTGAACTACAGTAACTACACAATTATTTAAAATAATGTAAAGCATTTTCGTGTTAATTAAATATTAAGATATTGGTAATATTCGATGTAATATTATGAATATATTTAGATGATGATATTCAATTTGAATGTGTGCAGTATACAGCGGTAACCGAATTACTGTGGTTGGGAAGTTCTCAGTATATTGGCAACATTACTTTTCAATTTAAATACTTTTTATAATATCAAACTTTTACTTCGTCAGTTTCCCGTTTACGAGATATTGCGCTCATTCCTCTACTTTCGCATGTTCATAAGGATGTTCGGGCTTTCACTGAGTATTTTACGACTATCTTGTAACACAACAAAATGTAAGCGATGAAAGTTGATAGTATAGGAGCGTGGTCATATTTTCATTATATTTTTAGTTCGTCCAATCATTAATTTTAAACCAGCTAATCATAACCGATTGAGCTGGGTAAACAGAATTGATACAATGATAGTGACGTCATTCTAAATCCAATATGGTGGACGCCGTAACAAAGGGGTCTAAATAATTTTCAAACCCCCATGATATGGTTATCATATGAATGAGTTTTATACGAACGTACGAAAAACTAAATGTTGCGTCTGAAAAGTTAAGAAGCATGAAATTTTGCATAGGAAGTATTTGTTTATTGCAGATAATGAAATAATTTAGTCATTATTTGAAAATCACTAGGGATGAAACTTGACGATATATTTTAGAAATATGAGGACGTCACGGTATTGTTACTAAGATTTATTACATAAGAAAATTGACCACCCGCGGGATGGATCTATCACCATACCGTTCTGATACACAGTGGCTTCCGGGTTCGATCCCCGTCATGAGTGTAGATTGTGTTCTGGGTCTTGGTATTTTTCTATTCGTCTTTGTGTGTCCACAATACCCACGGGAAAACATTCTAGTGGGGCTACGAGTGTAGAAAGCTTTGTTTGGCGATACGTTCATCTAATTTGTAATTCCACAAAATATCTTTTCGCTATAATATTTATGTTCAAACGTTAAACGCTGGCTGTGATACAAGAGGTTAAGTTAGCTGTCATTCGTGTTAAAATCTAGAGCTCCGATTTTATGAACATAACGAATAAGGCCGTAACCGATATTTTATATATTAAGTGTATTTTATTTACACTTTGAAAACAAAGTCAAGAATGGGACAGTAGTAATATGTGCATATTATCGAGATTTGATACGGAACTAAATCTAAACTCTTCCCGATTAATCTATGTATTTATTAATATGAAGTAGCAAACGAGCAAGCAGCTCACCTGATGGTAAGTGGTTACTGCTACCCATGGACATTTGTAAGCTTAAATAGAACAGGGGTTCTATATGAAGTCGACCACAGACGCGTTGCTACTCCCGCGGACTGAGATGGTCGCCTCATATAAAAGTGAGCCGGCAACCTCACCCTTCCACCGAAACGCAAGAACTGCTTCACGCTAATCGGCCATCGAAAGCTATGATCGGACATATAGATTTCTTTTTAACGCTCAAAGATAAAGTTTGCAGCGCTACATACATATATAGTGGTCCTCAACTTAGAATTTCGTCCAATCTGTTTGACTGGTCGTCAGTTCGTCACTCAATTTAACCAGCTATACAGCTTGTTTAACCAGTTGAACAATTAGATTGTTGCAAAAATATAAAAAAAATGAAACCAGTTTTAGCATCAGTTCTATAAAATAAATTAATCGTGGAATTAATCTCGTTATATCAAACTATTTTAATCTTCTTAAAAACATGCATTGCAATATTACGTACGCTGGCATCAAATGGGATTTTAAAAAAAATATGATCATTTTAAAATAAGTGGTTTATTAATTATTAACATGTTAAATCAAGAATTCCTTATCCTACTTGAAATGCCCAATCATAAAACTGTTGAATACTTTGTGATTGAGTAGGAGTAGAACGCAATAAGGTTAGGTTAGGAGGAAACTAATATCTCGAGGAAAAAAGTGTCAGGCGAACCTGTCATTTGGTAATGGCTGTGGTTTTCCACCAACTATTTTTTTTCCTTGGTGGTGGATGCTCAACTTTGCGTGGTACGTGGAAGAGGGAAGGGTATAACATGCCTAAAACAGCATTTCGTTCGAAACAAGCAGTAACTGCACTGCAGTATTTGATAAGCCGCTGAAAAATACTCAAACTTTAAACGAGGGCCTCAGACTTTCAGGTTACGTGCTAAGAATAGACAACTGCAACCACTTACGTGAAATTCAACTGCAACAAACAACTAACTAGTTGGAATTTATAGTTGATTTTTGAAAGCTTGCAAAATGGATATTTTATTGAAGACGCCTGTCAGACATCATCTGATGAAATGAGAAAGTTTTGAAAAATAGATTTAAAATATTGAGTTGTTTTTTTTAAAGAATTATGTTTATCATGTGTTTTTTTATAATAAGTGAATAACGTTGAAGTGGGCTTTTTGAAATAGATGTCCTATGACCGCCACGTGATCTCAGAAGTATATCAAACAATATAAACTAAATATTTGTTCTGGCGGTGATTTTTTATCATGACTTCTAATATTTTAAGGATTTAAACAAAGGAAAATATATAAATAAATCTAGTTTGGAACTATTAAGCACACTTGTTTTACTATTATTTATATTCAATTCGTTTAATAGAATCAGCATATTGAGTTAACACCTAATTGTCTAGTTTGACCCTATGACTATTGTAAGTGGTACGTGCTGAAGCAAAAAACACCCTTCATATAACCATGTTTATCTAGTCATAAAATGCTTTATAAACTCATAGACAAACGTATCAAGCGACCGAAAAAAGCACAAAAGATCACGGTTGTTCATTTATCGCCTAACAAAGCCCTCAATCTAATACATTGTGATTGCCGAATAAAATTAAGAACTAGCAAGTGATAAGAATAAAAATTAACAATTCAAAAATTGTTCGGACGGGGAATACTGACCCTATTTAACCTCAACAATTGGGGTCTCCGGAAAATAAAGAAACGAGAATCGTCGCTGGCTGCAAAAGATTACTCTCACCTATCACAATTTCTCCCCACATTGTTCGGACAACCATTAATTTTTTCTTTACACAGTAGCAACGGGTTCCTCTGCCCTTCGGACAAAAGCATAATGGGAGAAAAGGTATGCTTAAATTATATTCACAGGATCCATAACGGGTCAGACGTCTATCTTTAACTGAGTAAAGGAATAGCTTAAGGTCAAGAGACAGTCCGTTGAACAAAACGCAAAAAATCCTTTCTAGGTGCTGGTACTATTATTTATTGTGCTCTCAGCATTAAACATAGACCATAGCCGTGAGAAAATAAAATAAACATTCAGTAATCCACATCATTTCTGATTATATTTCAAATTAAATAAGTAGTATTAATTTTCCAATAAGAATATGATTCTACGAGATATCAAGTACAAGAGTTTAGATAAAGACGATATTATAAAGTCACAAAGAAATTTCTAGTAAAGGTATTAACTCGTGGGATCACAAACTCGAAATTTAAGTTATTCTCAATTCAAATCTCAGTGATGACCTTATAAAACAGAAGCTATCAAAATCTCCTCAGCTAAAATTCCAGTATCGTATGATTATTCCATCAAGCCCTGTAGACTACAGTGTGCTAAAAAAAGACATACATTATACACCACAAATATATCCTCTTAGCCAGTTGGGTAAAAACTGAATGGACTGGATTACAACTCGTAAAAACAATGTAAATTACCTACAGCGTATTCTTGAAACAGTTTACATAACAATCTGCATGTTTCTCTTTACAATCGTGTGACCTGGAAGCCTGGAACACACCCAACTACCATAATCCACTAGTTATAATACGAATTGGATTACTTACTTACCAACGTTATTATTCGACTCTATCTCCGAAAATCGGGAACGCCCATGAAAATCCATTATCGGTCACGTAAAAATCGAGCGTGCGAGTCATCTTCGCGCACGTAAGATTTTGTTCTATTATCTAAAAAACGGGAAAATGACGTTTGTTGTACAGGAGCCCTCCTTAAAAAATTATTTTGTTTTGTTTTTAGTATTTGTTGTTACAGTTGTAACAGAAATACATCATATGTGAGAATTTCAACAGTCTAGCTATGACGGTTTCTGAGATACCGCCTGGTGACAGACGGACAGCGAAGTCTTAGACACGCTTTGCTGTCCGTCGGTATCGGTTCCGTTTTTACCCTGTGGGTACGGAATCCTAATAACGGTCTATTTCCAATATGACAGTTTAGAGCTGCATCCTTACAACAATTTATAATGGTAGTAAATTACGCCGCAAAACGTCTAAGTACTATACGGCGTCGACAGGTGGTTCATCAGCACCATATAAATAAAATATTTCCATATCCAAAGCAGGTTTATTGTGAAAGTTATGCGCGACAAGGACGAATTTAATGGATGCAATCGTGAGAATTTATTTAAATGCATTGTCTTCAACTGCAGTAATTATACCTTAAAACAAGCTATTTGATTAGTAGCAAAGCGTACGATACTGTATCTTATTAAATTCGACCACCCCACAGTATCGCGTTACTAAAATCCCATCGCGTATCTTAGAAAGCAATTCATCAATTTCTCCAACTCGATCGCGACCGCAACGTTGCTCCCATGAAAGCTAGTCTTAGAAATAAAAGCTAATAAGTCCAAATACACATTTCAAAGGCCTATTCAGCTCTATAAGCGTAGTACCACCCTACCATTAAGAAAAATCCAGTTGGGCCGCAAGTTAGCATGGGAATGTTCGAGGGGTCAACGTCATTCGTTTCGTACTTGTCCTGAGTAAGCAGTACGTATTATTATTTCGATAGATGTTTTTATTTTAGGGTCTCGGATCCGGTCTGCGCGCCCCCTCGCGCGGCCGGCTGTCGGCCGAGCGCTCCATTCGATACATGCCCGCTTATTCAATGTGCAAGACACTCGCCTCGCACTCGTGAAATCTGATGCCTTACAAGAAAATCTTGATGCATTTATATAATACCGAGGCTTTCTGCACGCCGGAGGCCGGCCAGCCAATTTATTTTTGAAATGTACACGTAAGATTCCAGTATTATTTATTTATCATACCGCGCGCAAATACTCCCTCATCAATGGTAATGAATTATGTACTAATATTTGATCAGTTAAGAAAATAGTTCATAGAACATGTGCATCGAAACCTGTTTAATTACTTGCAGCTGTAATAATTTTAATTCAGTCTTTCCCAAACGATTCCCTCACAAAACGGAATCAAGGTCCGGCGTGACCGGTTCTCCGTGCTCCGTCAATCTCCGCCATTGAAATCGCGAAAGCGATCGTCGCGAATTTCACACCAGTCTAGACTAGACTTCAATAATGTCGTAATGTGTCGCCTAGGTCTCCCTCAATGCCTAGAACTGTGAGAACAAATAACGGGCGCGCGACGCATGATTGAATTCACAGCTTATTGTATAGAGTAGTGCAACTACGAACTAACACACTGTAGTGACTAGTATTACGTTTACTGTAAGCATGTATGCAGACAGACCACAGTGCTGTCTATGTGTGAGTAATAGTTATTATTCATCGTGCATGCATTCACTTAGCATATTTTGTTCTTGTCAACTTTGATGGCAACTTTTGCGATAGTTCAGTTTCTACTTATTTCGAAACTAATTTTACTCTACTATTCATCCTTTCAAATAAAAGGTATTATAAGTTCACAACAATATATTTTTTGAAGTAGTCGGTTGTTAGTATAAAGTAAATATTGCAAAGATAAATATTAAATGATATTTAAACATATTTGTCACACCCACGATAGTAGAGCCGTCAAATAGCCAATGTAGAGAGAACAGGTATACACGCCTACGAGAAATTCCACCTCGAAGTCATATTTTACACAACAATATTTAATTTTAAACTTACATCGTTTTATTATGTAAATGTATATAAATCAATTAAAAGGATGGGTCGTGGGATGTAGAATGTAGCAATATAACAGCATTCCTTAATATCTTCCTGTGATGAAATCGTGGAAGACTATTATCAGATTTAATCCAGAAGTTGAGTAGAAGCGTCTTACAGCAAAGGTTTATTTTGAAATGGAACTAGCTTATGAACGTACAGTTCGCCTAGATGAAAATTTGTAATAAACTCCAAGTTGAACAGAGATTTTAATTGAAGTCTATGTTCAGCGTTGGCACTGCTGATGCTGAATACTGAGATCAGCGGCGAATCAGGTCTTACCCATTGCGAGACTCCCGGCGACAGGTCTTTTTGACACCCTTTGCCCTTCGTGAAAAGAATGTGATGCGAAAGTGGATTTGATTGTTTGTTTTATGTATTTTTCATTTTTGACGAGAAACGCTAAAATTATCCAAATAAATTTTGCTTGGATTGTTGCGGGAGGCCCTGTTCGCTACCCCCTAAGGCCGCCACTGACTGAGATAGTCACTTCATATCAATATGAGTAAGCCGGCACACTTGCCATAACATTGAAACGTTGTTTCGAAAATTAATTAAATAATCACTGTAGCATATTCGGACATCTCATTTCGCATATACCAATCGTGAAGTCTTATATAAGCTACGAAGTAAAATTGTTAACGTGATTCAGAAAGGTGTACAGCGCCATCTAGTTATAGAGCCGATAGCTGCTTTCGTTCCATCTAATTTCATGTCACAACGATTCTAAAGATGTTTCATTTCAAAAAGCAAATACGAAGTACAACTAGAAAAATTACTAAGTTAAAGGTACAGAGTTCGGTAACAAATATTTATAGTTATTGTCTATTTCTCGGTTGTAAAAAAAATCATATGAAAAATTATACAGCCTTAAAATTCGTAACATATATTTTTACAAGCTTTTTAAAATACTTATGCCCTGACTGTTATTAATTTTTCGTTTTCATAAGCGTGCATGCAGTCCATCTGATTTTAAGTGGTAAGAGCCGCTCTTGGACATCTGTAATCAACTTCATATAGGTAGAACAGGTATTCTATGTAAGTCAATCGTAGTTGCGTTGGTCTTCGTCAGGACTACAATGGTCACTCGTATGAAAGTGAGCCGTAAAGCCTTGAGATTGAACTTATTGTAGTCTCAATATCGAACCTTGAAAGATTTCACCGCAACACCAATTTCTAGCGTGCAGCAGTTCTTGCGTTGCGGTGGAAGCGTGTGGTTGTCGGCTCACGTATATATGAGGCGACTATCTTAGTCCTTGGGAGTAGCAAGGCATCTATGAGGGAATCAGATTCGGAGCCCCTATTCTATATGAAGTTGGTTACAAATGTCCATGAGCGGCAGTGTCCACTTACCATAAGGTGGACTGTTTGTCAGTATTGACTAGATGGTAAGTGGTCACTGCTTGCTCGTTTGCTACTTCAAACTTAAAAATGATCAAAGGAAGTATTGAACGTGTAATAAAATCAATCTGAAATTAATCCAAACGTTATTTGTAACAGAATACATAAACGTAAATTACTATGTACTTCAATTAATTTATAAACACTAATTTAAAAAAAAAAAACTAAAATCATATTTTATCTACAATTTATTGATAAGAAGATTTTTTTAAAGTCAATAATCTACCATTGTTTTGGTAAGGAGAAAAAGCGGCCATAGAAATTGCATACGACATAAGAATATAAGAATTATATCTATAAAGACAGATTGCCTTTGAGGCACAGTGATCACCTAAGCAGTTTGATAGGCAGAAGACTCCGGGTTAAATCCCTGGATATGTCTGAATAAAAAAAAACACCTGATGAATTCACGAAGTGAAGAATATATAACCTCTTACCTTTAGTAAGTCTTGTAAAAATATATATTAAGGGTAATTTAGAGTTTGGGTATTGGCGTGCTCGTCTTTGTATGTCGTCGTTGTATCTAGGGTGGTGATACAGTACGAAAAATTAAAATATCCAGCATCAAACCTCTCCACCAATCGTCCTTTCGACTGATATGTTATCATGCTGGCACACAAAATGCAACTTGCACGAAACATTGATAAGCTGACTCAAACACTTATATTTGCCAGGACACGTGACAAGTAACATAAATTCGGGGAATTCCCACCAACATATTTCTGCTTACTCTTCTGGAATATTGATAAAATGATATCTACATTAGTGTAAATACTGTAATGTTATTTACACTATGTTACTCGCTTAAATCCGTGCATTACATTAATAACAAGTAATATTGTTAAAAATATTAAAACATATACCTAAACTGTTTAAAATGAATGTTTACAGTTTCAGTTCATTATTTTTAAGCACTATTTTTAAGTTTTATACGAGTTTTTAAAATGCGGTAATAAAAAATGTTGGGCCTTCCCTCCTTTTCACTGTTGACAGGCGCCTGTTTTACAAATTATATAGCCTGTGTCACTCTGTAAGCTGAAACGATACCAGTGACATGTCAAATGTCACAATACGTCAAACCGTTTGGGATGTAGCACGTACCAAAGAAATGGACAAGGTATGTATGTACATACGTACATACCAAAAACATTACCCTCATTCTGACGCAGTCGAGTATAAACAGGCTTTTCAATTACCCTTGTAAATTAGTGAATAAAATATGCGATGAATCATTTCAGTAACCTGTAAATTGTAGCATAGGAATCAGTTGATTGATGCTCTAAGGTGACATGTTAGACACAGTTGACAGATGCACTTAGATAATGACGACAAATGTTATAGAGATAGCAAGGTATTTGTATAGTACAAAAGGGCTTAAACGAAACCCGTCCAAAAATTCTCACACTGTTACTCTTGATAACTCCGTCGGTTTTTTCTTTAATTACAAAGATTTTTTATGGAAGTAACAAATCGCTTCTTAGATTGAATAGTAACACAGCACAAAAACGCACATTTTAAAGTGTAGTTACAGTATCAAGTTTTCAATTCTAGGCTTTTGTTTTAGACAAATTGTGTCCTTCGATTTAAATTGATGAATTTTGAATTGAGCTTATACCCACAAAGCAGCGAAATGGACATGCAATTTAATTGATGGTATAAAATGACGATTTTCGTTAAAATGGACATCGACTATCTAGCAAAATAGTCTTACAATAATTATGCCTCATATTTAAGTGCTTTTTCTGTTTATTAATCAAGTTTTATTTTTGACACCATATACTTAAAGTATTTTATTGAAACTGTTTTATTTATTCTCACCTCGTTTTCTTACAGGATTCTATTTTATGTATCGCGTTAAATAACACACTTATTATTCTGCGCCTTTTAAAAATAAGTACCTACTTTGCGGCGTTGGCGAGAACAAAAAGACTATTCAAGACATGTCTAGCAAAATATACCGACTTGCTAAGATTTTGTTTGACGCGACATAAAAGTTTTGCTGTACTTTTTGTAATCTATATTTAGCGTCACCCTGCTTTCCTTCGGGCTTCTAGGGTTACTCGTACCGTGGTACTGAAACCAGTTTCCATCTACCCTTACTGACGTTTTGTCAGACACGACAGTCCACATTTTGAATGTATAACGACTTCGAGTACTACTTAGTGGTTGCTCAAAGGACTGCAGTTTTATCTCCCTTTCACATCATTTTTTTTGCGTGACGGCGATCCGATCAAAAAGAATTTCTCTGTTTTTTTACTCAATACAGAACTTGAAATACTACAATCGGCTATCCTATCGCTAAGGAAGATATTCCTTTCATTCCGTATTCCGGCACAGGGCTAAGTATTAAATCAAACATACTTAAGTATTAAAATATTGGTGAAATTAATAACTAATTGAAGTAACTTTCATAGTTTTGGGGAAATATGATAGAGACTATAGGAAAATGTTTTTAGTAGTGAAAACTATAGGTAAGACGATTTATTGGTAGGGAATACATCTTAGGGGTACATCTTATGGGTTCGCGTCACCAACACCCTGTAATGTACTATGTCAGAAAGGATCTTGAAAGTGGTTGAACCTTTGTGGTTCGTCTCCGTAGGCGCCACCGCCACATCTATTTCTGCCTAATTACAGTGGTAAGGGAGACATACATATCTGAGGCGTTCCAATTTATGTCTCAGTATCAACGCATCTGTGACCAAGCTCAAGTAAGACTCTGATCTTATTTGAAGTTGATTTCCGATGTCAATGGGCGGCAGGAGCCATTTACCATCAGATAAACTGCATGCTCGTTTGCTACTTCAATATTATTAAAATATAAAGCTTTTAAAAAGGCCTATTATAATGCATATACTATAGAGACATACGGTTTAAAGTCTTAATAATATGTACATGTGAATTGCTTAGGTACATTGTGTTTTTGTCAGTCATTATTTCAGTTGTGTAATTTAATTATGAAATCACTGTGTGCAAAAGGGAGTAGATAGCGTCCTAATACTTCATTTTTATAAATTAATAACACACGCTTTCTACACTCATACGCTTTCTACACTCATAGCCCCACACTAGGATTTTCTCCTGTGTCGTGGGTGCCATGGACACACAAACACGAATACACAAACACCCAGACCCAGAACAGAAATCTAAACTCATCATTCAAATGTCCGTCTGGCCGGGAATCGTACCCTGGACCCACTGCGCGTTAGACTGGTATGGTGACCGCTCGGCCACGCGGGTCGTCATAACATTAACACAACATTATATTTTTAAAACCTTTTTGAAATATTTTTTACAATATTTAATGATGTTTACAATTTATATTTTTATTTCCGATATTCGTATGAATATTTACTAATGTTTACAATTTCAATATGCAATTTCGGCTGGGCAGTTCCGTGCTGCTCACCGGATTTTGTATATGAATGTTTTTTCTTTCGCCTATACGGCCTATATGTAGTGATAATATCTGAAACGGTTACAAAAATACAGCAGAATATCTGATTTAAACTTATACATACATAATGCCTACAGTAGGGTATCTGGTTTCCACGTAAAATCGATGTTATGCTGTTGCATGCCAGCATTCAGGCTACGCTAAAGATTATACGCACTGCAGCAATCGGTCATTGGCACACATAAGCTGGATTTCGGTGTGTTGTAATAGTTTAGTTATATACTTTAGGTTTGTTATAGATTCACAACGTAATCAATCGATTTTCCTTAGTGTTTAGGTTAATTTGAGTGTTTAGGTGTTGGACTTCAGACACTTTTGAGTTATTATACAGAGAGAACTGGCATTAATATTCGATCTGATATTTTCCTTTACTGTTACATCAAGTTGGGTAACTTTGAATGAGTTTCTTAGATTCAAATATAATATAATGCAATAACCTCATTCTATGTTTTGTGAAATAATAAGTATCCTTTTATATAGAAATTTAGAATTTTAACTGTATTTCCGAATTTTTAGAAAAAAAGAGAAAATTGGGCTTTAGAAAGCATTCGAAGTTACCTTAAGTTTTGAACAGAGTATATAAATATAACTGAGTATAAACTGAGTACCTAAGTATTTTTGTACTGAACTACTATGGAAAAAAATCTTGAATTTTGATAACTTTAATATCATAGGTAAGTTCGAACTATTATTCTGAAACAAAGAGATGACACCAGTTTTATTCAAAGTTGCAAGGAAATTTAAAGTTGCCCAACTTCGATTCTAATTTAGTATGAGAGGTTTAATTTCTAACCACTTGGCTACCATCGCTTTTAATAAAGATTATGTTCTTATGGAATTCGAATTACCTACTCTTGTTTTTGTCTTGTTGTTTTCATTAGATTTCTTCAATCATTGTAGCGTGAAAATCTTAACTTGTAAGTAATGTAATTTTGCGAGACTGTCAGAATCAGTGACAGCAGACAGACGACTTAGTGTTTATGCAATAAAAACGTTTTGATTTTTTCTCCATTACGAGCATCATTGGAGTGTGGTTAGCTCAGACAAACAATTACTACAATGAACGTGACCAAATATCCATTATATGCTAATGAGTTTTTTAATTTGCATTGGAATACTATACAATAATCTCATATTATAAGTATTTTTTTATGTATGGCTTAAAATAGCGATCGAACCTATACGCGATCTACCGACCGACCTACCGACTACCGATATAAGTAGTCTTTCAGACATTAGTGGAAATCAGTCTATGGACATTTCAAGCTAAGTTAAAAAGGATCTCACATGGTCTAAAAAGAAAAATCATGCTGTTAAATGGGACTAAGATTTCAAATTGTACTCTAAATTAATTATGAATCGATAAGTAACATGTACCCATAAGTAGGGACTTATCATTTTATCTCTCGTCATAATTAAATACAATTTAAATGGGGAAAAACACTATGCGAATCAACCGCTGTAGTAGATTCTGTCTTCCAAGTTTAAATATGATGTGTCTTATTTTAGAGAAACTAAGTTTAGGGTTCTGTAAATCAGTATATATAGCAATAATACCTCTGTAATCAAATATTAGTCTGTTTCACAAGGTTTCACCTATCCATGAAGTTTCCGACAAATTACAAAGTTCGCTGCTATTTCAGCCTTGTGTTTCAATTACGTTCACATTTGTCAAATTCAATTCTACCGACTGAGTTTAATTTTATCCTGTCAGTCTATTGCTCCTGAGGACCAAGATCGCGCCATGTGTTACTACTCATTTTACTACAGAAAATAGAGTTTAGACAGACAATTTCCAAAAGCACGCATTATGGGTACTTGCAGGGAAGATTCCTGCGTGTTGTCTGCGTGTCTACAAACTAATGGATAGACAATATTATTCTTATAACTTTACGTAAGAAATTAACACTATACGAATCTAGAATCTACCATATATCACAAGTGTTGGTCACAACGATAGTACAATCTTGAATTTTATTCATGTGCAATGTTTTACGTTGCGTGCGTGGTGGCACTGCTGTTTATCACTCGAACTGCCACGACTGTGCTTCGTTTTTACAATATTAATGGCCAGCAATGCACAATAGCGACATTATTTTTACGATATTTTTATGCACATATTTATATTAACAGTTACTTGTAATATTTGTTACGTTGGGCTGTAAGAGTAAACATCTATTTTGAACTGAGTTCTCAAAGGATAGAGCTTATCTATTTGACATTAAGTATTTAATACATATCATATCAATATCAATATCCGATACCAATATTAATATAATTGGTATCCTCTGATGCTTCAATTAACATTTCATCGCTCAGATCGTTCTGAGAGTCATAATTATGTAAAATAAGAATGATTTGACATTTATTTTGTAACGTTATAAGAAAATTACATATGGTTTTTTACAACATTGAAATAACAAACAATTATGCAGTCCACCAAATCTTAAATGTCACCGTCCATGAAAATCTCTACGCAACTTCATATTCAAGTGCCATACTGCTCCCGAGGACTAAGATGGTTGCCTCGTATGAAAGTTATCATCAAACATCAATCATTTGTGAGTGATTCGTATTAGATACATAGGTTTCCGATGTACACGCTTATAATATTAATTGAAATGGTTAAACTTATTTAAAAACATTATTGAATGGAATGCGTGCGTTTCCTACTTAGCTTAGAAACGGTAACGACGTTTTCAAATATTAAAGCAAAACATTCCTTATATAATAAATAATTTAGCTTAGACTCCGTTTATAGTCAAGAGGGTCTAAAGACGACGTTTCATAGCCGAGGACCCTCGACGCTGCGAAAGAGAAATTACGAAAAGCGAGTTAAAGCTAAAGTTTAAGAAAAGCTGCACTAGCTAGTTTTGAAAGTGGGGAGAAAAGCTGAATTTTCTTAATAATTTAGCTTAAACCGTGTCAAGACGCTTCGTTCAGACGCCGAGGGCTCTCGGCGCGCGGAAGTGTTCATTACTCCTAGGGGAAACACGGAATGGCGGAGACGCAAAGCCAGGAAATTGTAGGAAATGCGCCTTGGTGGTGCTACTTTTTATATGCAATCGAGCAATCCGCTCGATGTGAAGTTACTTACGCATGAACACCTGCGATTAAATTCAAACTGAAATGATATGTGCCTTTCCTCAATATTATGATAAAAATCATGAATTAACTGTTAATTTAAGGTATATACGGTGCAATGGACACCTTTGCTGAAACAACGAAGAGTTCTAACATATTCCAAATTTTATACGACAATGTCGATCTACTAAAGTCGAATGATCCCAGGGCGTATTTGTAACTCCGAAACTATAAAATAAAAAAAATATTACTTCTTAAAACTTTTTTTATTTATTACTAGTTATGTGTTATGTTTTACACGCTACTAAATAAGAAAAACAAACAAACGTAGCGTGACGTTATATAGTCTTATAGCCTTCCTCAATAAATATATAGGTATATATTCAACAGTTTTTTTTTTAATTTAAACCAGTGGTTCCTGAAATTAGGGCGGTCAACCTAACAAACAAAGTCTTCAGCTTTATCATGTTATAAAAAGTATAGATAATAAAAAAAACACCAAATTGTCATATTAAAAAGGTTTTGGTTGTGCGGCAGGTACAAAAACTCAAAAAAATTGTAGCGCCGTGAAATGTTCCGTCCTCTAGCGTGTCATACGAAACGAAGGTATGAGATCTCAAACTCAACAAACTGTAAGCAATGTGTTTCAAGTAGTCCTTTGAGAAACGTTGCTCTTGCATAAAAAACTGAATGTTTTTGACGTATAATTTGTTTAAGCGTGGATTGAGAAAGGATAAGTACTTTCATAACCGTTTTTGGTAACGGAAAGGTTACGCTAGAAGATATAGACGTACAGATATATTTTTGTTTTTATAATATGGAAGTAGCAAACGAGCATGCAATCCATTTAATGGTAAGAGGCCACTGACGTCCATGAACATCCATAATGAAGCCCAGATAAGATTAATGTCTTACCCGAGGTAAGCCACAGTTGCATTTGTATCTATGAGGACTAAGTTGGAACGCCTCGGATAAGTATATTTTCCTTACCACATCCTTCAGACCAGAACATAGCATTGCATAGTAATATTGAGGTAGAATATAAGCATCAGTGTACCTGATGTAAGTGGCTACTACCGCCTATGTACATGTGTAGTCAACGCGAGATAAGGTCAGTCTTAAGTCAGGTTGGCCACAGACGTGTGGATACTCCTGAGGATTTAGTTAGAACGCCTCGAATCCCCCTTATACCCTTCATTCTAAAACGCAACAGGGCTTAACACTGCTACTTTGATTTTATAAAGATGGAAAGTGGTTACTGCCGCCCATGGTCATATGTAAGCAACTTCATATAGAACAGGGGTTCTATCTGAAGTCGT
>DWNE01004306.1:0-15379 GCA_018249875.1 Cecropterus toxeus
TTTCTTTAACATCTACTTATAAAATATGTTTTATCCAGATTTTTAACATTAGAGGGGGGGGGGGAGACACTAATTTTACCACTTTGAAAGGGATTATCTCTCAAATAATCGATTTTGAGAAAAATGATTCTAGAAACCAATGTAATTTTTAAAGACCTTTCTATAGATACACCACACGTGTATGTATGATGAAAAAAAATTTTTTGAGTTTCAGTTCCATGTATGGGGAGCCCCCCTAAATTTAACATATTTTTTATGTTTGTACCAAATTCGGAAAGCGGTTAACAGAATACACCTAACTACCATGTTTCAACTCTATCTATGGTCTTAATAGTTTCCGAATAAAATAGCTGTGACATACGGACAGACGGATAGACGGACGGAGAGACAGACATGACGAATCTATAAGGGTTTCGATTTTTGCCATTTGGCTACGGAACCCTAAAAAGAGTCATAGACAACATTATAATACCACACACAACCATTCATATAACGGATTCAATTCCTACCACTTACGAGCATAACAAGCCTAACAACTTTAATTTGAATATCGTCCCTAATCTCAATAAAAGTAAACTAAACAATTTTATTCAATAAATTCACAGCCGCCGTAATTGTCAAATCATTCACTGACTCTGTCCTTTTGACCCGGCCACTTTATTTATGTGCGTAGTTTATGAAACTAAATAAATATACAATCAGTGTATGGGAGTGCGGGCCCCTTATTGTATGGGGTGCCAAAGCACCCATAAGGGGTCCCACAATAATGCGCCGTGATCGACCGATCTGAAACGACTTGACGTCTACGTATCGGTTTTTGTGTTACTTTAAACCAGGGATTCCCAAAGTTGTCCAGGTGAACCTGGTGAACTTTGGGAAGAAGGAGAACTTTGGTGGGTGGTGAATGTGATATAAATATAACAAGGAGGGGGTCCACCGAAACCAGAAAAAAATTAGAGGGGTCTACAAGAAAATAATTTGGGAACCTCTGCTTTAAACGTATAAACGCTTTCTTCACTCATAGCCCCAGGATAGTATTGTGACAACAATATCCATGGCACCCACGACATAGGAGATGTGTCGTTGGTGCCATGGACACACAAAGACGAATACAAAAACACAAAGACCCAGAATGGAAATCTAAACTCATACACTCATAGCCCCCACTAGGATTTTTTCCTGTGTCGTGGGTGCCATTGACACACAAAGGCGAATACACAAACACCCAGACCCAGAACAGATATCTAAACTCATTCACATTTCTGTCTGTCCGGGGATCGAATCCGGGACCTACTGCGTGTCAGACCGGTATGGTGACCGCTCCGCCACTGTGAGGAAACCTGAGACTTCTCTGACAAATACTCAAAGGTGTGTAAAGCCTTTTTTTTTTTTCTTTCGAGGGGAAACCTTTAAAAGGGTACCCGACGCCGTGGGAGCAACGCTAGGTTATGTGGGATTTTTACCGCACTAAAACCCCCCCGGTGGCCGTCCTCGGCGCTGTATGGAGGACTCCGGGATCTCCAATGGAACGCAACCGGAGTCCTCTGAGCGCGATGCCCCTTTCGGGCTCTTCCCTGGTGAGAATATATACTCACCGCGACTTCTCTTCTTTACAACGGCATGCGACCACACATGCCGCCGTCCTTCCCGGAGTCATTTGACTGGGCGGTTTGAGCTCCCACTCTTGCCACCCACAACCCCCAGGTTATTTATTAGACTAGACTTCGCTACGCTGTTCCGATCCGGTGGCAGTGTAAGAAAAAAAATATTGTAACTGACAATTTGTAAGTGCCCCCGTAGGCCTATGCAAAATATAGACATTTCATTTCATTTCATTACGCGAGCGTGATTGGGACCGTCGAAGCCTAACTAACATTTAATACAGAACTCATTCTAGACGGTGCAATTTTTCACAAAGCCGTAATTATAAAATATATTAAAAATGAAACTTTCGCGTGTTTGTACATAGCATTTTGTAAAAAGTATAGTTTGGAGCGCTGAGAATAAATATATTTTTAGAATTTACAAAACGTTTGCAACGTGCAAAATTATTGTATCACAATGTCCGCGTTGTTAATCGCTGGTTGACGGCATCTCGTCGCGTTCCTTCGTGCAAAGGAGCGTGAAAAGCGCGCACCGGTGTCCAACGCACAAAGAAACTACAATGTGTACTAAATCCAAAATTGCTCGGTTAGAAAAGCATACTTGCGTTTTTTTTAACAAGTTGAAGTAACAACGGGGCAGAGACCTCTTATCAGGTCAGGTTAAACTTTATATAGAACACGGGTTCTATTAAAAGGCAATCAGAGATGCGCTGCTACTCCCGACCACTGAGATGGAAGCATCGTGTATAAGTGAGCCGGCAACCACACCCTTCTAACGTAACGCAATAACAGCTTCACGCTAGAAATTGGTGTGACGGTGGTACCTCCCCGGTCGAATTACATTGGTCTACCACCTGGCTTTCCGTTGACGGGACGCGGAACAATGTCATAATCGTCTTGACAACAAAAGAATCGATTGAGTTGTTTCGCGCGAGTGATGCCAAATCATTTAATATTTCACCGTCCAATCATAAAATCAGACGTACCATTACATCACCGTGGATCATTTATGTACAAGACGTTTAGATATACTACAAGTCTTCGTAACTGAAGCCGACCTTTATTTCTCTTATTTCCCGATTGTTGTCAATCTTCCCGTGGATGTAATCTGCCAATTGCTACCTCAGATTTCTAAGTAAATGGATTCTGCCACTGCAGATTTTGTGACTCCATGCACTATTTTCCACATCATCTTTCCTTTTTAAAGTAAAAATTATTTTCAATCATTTGAATTTCGAAGAAACGAAAATGTGTTACGAAAGCTGTTGTTGGCGCTACAACTACAACTAGATGGCGCTATAGCCCTTTCTGAATCATGGTAACGATTTTACTTCATTGCTTGTATAAGAGATCATGTTTGATATACCTATGCGAAATAATGTCCGAATATCCGCATTATCTATTTTGATTTTTGAAAAAACCTTAGTCTTACTTCTAATAATTATTATTTTAAAAGCTTTTATTTAACTTGCAATGTTTGTATGCAAGTGTATGTTTGGATCAAATCTTGCAAGTTGAATTTAACCCACTTCTCAGTGTTCGATTGAGCTGAAATTTGGAATACACGTTAAGTTCTGATGACAGTGCAATTATAAGTAATCAATATTGTTGTAATTCCAAAATAACCGCCACAACATAATGGCGGAATACATATTTTGTCCAACCCACGCAATATGGTACCAAGTGAAAGAGCTTAATTTGTAGAATTAAATATAGTTCAGGAAAAAGCTTTTTAAAAATACCTTCTTATATTACTTTATTAAGTTTTTTTTTCTGCCTTGTGTGAATTGCACACATTTTTTTTATTTTACTAAGATGTATTGGCATATGTTGTGTTTATTTCATAATTTACAGCAACAACAACATTCACGTACTTACACTATTGCCTACAAATGGATAATCATATGTCATATGTATTTAATAAAGTAACGCCATATAGTTAGATTGTTTTATCAGAGAACTGGTCGGTTTATGATATGTCAGGTTTTATTATCTACCTTCCACATTGATTGCCATCTACTCTCGAGGGCCGATGAAAGTTATCAATTACTTGCACCGCGCTGGGTAATCTGGTGTAGCGGTGCGTACAATCGACGCGGTGCTTTTCCCTTGCGGTATTACGCTTTGTACCGAATTGATATTGAAAACAGAATAAATAACGGAGCATTAAATATACACGCTTTCTATTGCGCGATTACGCTTTTCTAGTTAGGACCTTGTTACATTACAGTTTGTAATGTAACAGGGTCCGACGTTGTCAATTGCTATTCCCCGGAATGAAAAGATTGGAATTCGTTGGTAAGGCTATTCTGCATCTTAACACAGATAAGTATATGACGTTGAATAAACTTAAAATTCATGTTATTTCTTTTATAAACGGGTAGTATTTTAAGGTTAAAGAACTTTATTCTCATAAGAAATTACAGTCACTTATAATGAGAACTTATCTAATCTTAAAATTAAATACAACATTCGGCATGCGTGCTAATATTCTGTCCTTAGTATAATCACGGGTATAATCATAACACTTAAGTTTCACAATGTGCGTAGTTTTAGTGCTAAACTACAAAGTGTAGAATCTTTACCACCATAATTATAACAAATGTTTGTATTACCAACAGACCCGTTATGATCAATTTGGTGCTATGTTACAATATATTGCTGAAGCTACCTGCGGAATTAAGTCATTCTAGCCATTATTAAAGGTATTTTAGAGGTAGCAAATGTTGCACCTCATTTCGTTTTTAAATTATTATGATATTATGTGTTATAGCTCAGAATAGGTTTAAAATAAACAACGATTTGCCTGCAATCAAACAAGTTAACCGATGCGTAGAATCTACGTAATTATTTCCCTTCGCTGTAATTCCATTTTCACTCTGGCTCATTGTCACCGCTTCCATCGATTTGTTATGTTTTTGTTTGTACCTTTTTGTGATTTCATAATAGTTCTTGTATAGTTTTGCGTAATGAGAGATTTGCATAGCTGTCTATGTATGGTACGATGTACTGTGTATTGTAAATACGCAGTAAAAGAAAATTGCGATTATGGCATTTAGGGAGTCGCCACTTGTGACGACCTGTTTTTCAAGCATTCAGCTATTACTATCTACCGGTCTCGAATTAAGAATAAAACCTTAGGTTATAGGTACTAACCCCAGTCTTAGAATACATTGTCACATTCGCTATACATATTTGAAAAAATGGAAAATTTCCTTACATTTATTTGGTTTTGTGCTTCAAACGGATTACCAATTTTCTGAGCAAAGTATTTCATTTTATGTTTTTTTTTTTTTTACATACATTATTTTGGGCTGGTAGGCGATCAAACCTAGAACGTGGTAAAATGCTTCAAGCTTTGTGAGTAATAATAAATAATTGACCGCGAAAATACATTTAAGCTATTGCCAAAACTAGAAATCGTGTCTCTATCAACTCTTGCCACGCAATACTGGTTCTTATACAATCGGTTAATTGTTGGGAAGTGGCATGTAGCACGGTTGTTCAACGTGGCGTGGCTAGGAAGCGATGTGGATCGGTGCCGAAAACGACGGGTCAAGTGCACTATTTATTTATGCTTTTTAATCTATATATAAAAGACAATTCCGACTCACTGACTCGACAATCAACTGACTGATCAACGTACAGCCAAAACTACTGTACCCAGAACATAGAAATTTCGTACAGGGATTCCTTTTATGGTACAAGTATGGCGATAAGAAAGGGTTTTTAGAAATTCAACCCCTAAGGGGGTAATAGGGGTCAAAAGCTTGTGTTCTTGTAATTATTTTACCAGGTGGTAGTACCAGTGTAGTTCGGTCGGGGAAGTCCCACCGCTACACCTATTACTAGCGTGAAGCAGTTCTTGCGTTTCGGAAGGGTGTGGTTGCCGGCTCACTTATATATGAGGCGAACATCTTAGTCCTCAGGAGAAGAAACGCGTCTGAGATCGACTTCACATAGAACTCCTGTTCTATATGAAGTTGCTTACAGATGTTCATCGGCGGCAGTAACCACTTACCATCAGGTGGACTGCAAGCTCGTTTACTACTTCATTCTTGTATAAAAACACTTGATCTTGACTTTTAAGTTTGTGATAATTGAAAAAAGTAAGTAGAACTCCGGAGCAGGTTCGATGGCGCAAACCCCAATATCTTATGTGTTTGCAATCTATCAAATTTATTCTGGTTATAAAATAATTAATTATTATAAAAATAATAATATAATGGTCGAAAATTAACTATACATAATGTCTTGCAAGATTGTAAATACAATAAAAAAATATATACAGTCAAACATTGAATCACCTACTTTTCGAAGTCGGTTAATAATAGTTCATTCATTCATTCATTCGCGTAGATTTTTTGTAAGTAAGCGTATGTTGTTGAAATTACTATAATCTCGAGTTTTTTAAATCTCGTGATGCTAGCTGTTAAATTTTATACTTATTTCGCCGCCTTTTGTATCCATCTATACCATTTAATATTATTACTTGTTACAATATTGATATCTCGTCAACCCATTATTGTCCCACTGCTGGGCACGGGTCTTCTCTTAGAGTGAGAGAGGTATTAGGCCATAGTCCACCGCGCTGGCCAAGTGCGAATTGGTAGACTTCACACACCTTTTTTTGTGAGAACTCTCAGATGTGCAGGTTTCCTCACAATGTTTTCCTTTACTGTAAAGCAGTGATAAATAAATTTTAATACGCACATAATTTTAGAAAAATCAGTGGTGCGTGCCTGGGACTCGAACCCCGAATCCCCGATTGAGAGGCGGAGTTTCAACCGTTAGGCTATCACTGCTCATTGATATAATAACTTATATTTCAAACGAATCGTTTAACGGTTAAAGAAATAAAGCTTAAAGTGAAGATGAAAATGCTACACTGATTTATTTTCCATACATCCATACAATCACTAATTAAGATTTAATTATATTATGGGTCGTCATTTTGAAGCTGAAAAGTAGTTTAATATTGACTCTTGAATGAAGGTCATTGTCCCTATCAAGTTAACTTAACGGGGTATGGTCAAGAACGGTAATACGTCAAGTAATTGTTTGAGACGGAGGGCTAAATACACCGGACATAACTCAGACTGTTTCATCTTAAACCGAGAAATTGCGGAGTAATCACGTCTTTTACGTAGTTTGCTATCATCTGACTTAATTATCGGTCTACAGATTCAAGATAAACCACATATCATTGCCTTGCATGGATAATAGCACAACACAAAAATGATAATCATACAGAAGTCAGGTAAAAAGTAAACAATGGTCTTTGATTATATTTTAATAAATTAATTATAAAATATTAATTTTAGTAGAGATAGAGCGCCGAGTTTTCGTTTGAAACTTTATCTTTACACGAAATTTATAAATTTTGAATTGTGCGATTACTCATGCAAATTGATATATTTACCAGTATCGTCCTTTATAGTTCTTAAGTTAACACAATATTAAACTGCCTTCAATATAATTTAGTACTGATTAAAGTGTAATTGTGAAAATTTCGTAATATTTCTCTAATATGTATAATTTATAAGATTTTTTGTGTATTAACCATATAATATATATTTTTTGCATTTGAACCTTATAATTATGATAAAGAATTTTAGTTTTCTTTATTTACTTAGTCTATTCTAACAAGAGATAGATTTATTTGTCCTCTAATTAATAATGTATTCAAGCCGGGTTTTTCATAACACTAACACGATACTTTAAGACCTGAACGGTGACGTGCCGCTATACATACGTAGCGATCATATTAAAAGACAATCAAAATATGACACATCGGTGTTACGGAGCTTTCACCCGCACCGGTTTACCCGGTGAAGTATATTATTATGTATCTACGTCGTGCCAACTTTGAGTCATCAAAGATTTTTATGGCAGGGTTGCTGTTTTGTTATCAGATGAAAGTACCAAACGCTTAGCCATGTTCAACTAATTTTAGGCGGGGCAAAAACTTAAAAAATGCCGCCCCCGCCCACTAGAAATTATTTTTACCATACTTAATCACTTCAGCCATCGGATGTCCAATAATTGGTCATTAAAACGTATACGTGTCAAATGAAATGTCTTTATTTTGCATAGGCCTACGGGGGCACTTACAAATTGTCAGTTACAATATTTTCTTACACTACCGCCGGATCGGAACGCGACCTCAACTGAGAAGATCCGGCAAGAAACTCAGCGGGTTTGTCTTTTTGTTTGTATATCTTTTTTTTTACTTTTTTTTAAATTAATTGTTTTTACATAGCAATCATGAGGAAACATGAGGCTTGTTTGGCAAGATACGCTACACTTTAACAATCAATTTACCATCGAAATATAAAGCATTGCTCAGTTCCAAGCTGCTTTGTCTTCTTTATTGCTGTGTTAAGAGTTTTACTACCTAATGACTAGGCATCACAATGGTTAAAATTAAATAAATGATGTGTGATGATGTTGCGCATTCGTATGCAAGGTTTCAATTTGCCGCTGCCCCGGCTTGCCGCCCGGGGCACAGGAGCCGAAGCCCCCTCCCCCCTAGATTGGGGGATTCTATATGAAGTTACGTAAAGATCGCATGGGCGGTAGTTACCACTTACCATCAGGTGGACTTCGGGCTAGTTTGCTACTTCATTCTTATAAAAAAATGCATAACAACCTACATAAATAAATACTTAGAGTATTAAATACTTAATAATATCAGTATCAACCCTACGCCAGGCGAACGTCACTGCACCAAGACGAATTCGTGTAATGAGTTCCAAACGTTTTCTTCCTTTTCCCATTTTCTTTCTTGTGTAAGGTGTTTTGTAATAGCACAATTTGAGCAATATTTAGCCTTACATACAAAAAAAATAGAAGTTCCGAGTGTATATTACATATGTTTGCAAAAGAAAGATAATTTTGAGGAGTGAGACGACGTAATAAAGATAGATACAAGTTGTGTAACTTTTATAATTGTTGGCTGTCTGTTTCTTTGTAATTGCATCAAACCAAAACTACCTAAATTTGTTCACTGAAACTTTTAGTAATGAAAATGGTTATGGTATATGAAAGTGCACGTCTTGAAGTAATATCTTGTTTTCTATTTAATTAAAATTCATAGTACTCAATAAAAAGTAGTACTTTTCCTTATCAGTTAATTATCTTTAATAAGTCGATATTATAAAGCAGTACAGTTTGTTTGGTCGAACGCGCTAATCTTAGGAAGTACTGGTTCGACTTGAAAAAAAATTGTGTTGAAATAATTTATTTATTGAGGAAGGCTACAGGCTACATAACATATGTTTGTTTGTTTTTTGTTATGTAGTAGCGGGTGAAACCGCGTGACACAGCTAGTATTTAATAAGTCGAGGATTTTTACCCGACTGCGTCAGAAGGAGGATGATGTTTCTTGTTTCAAGCAGTCGGTTTTTTGTTTTAATGTTTTTAACGATGTTACTAATTCTATAGATGAATGTTGAGATCACGTGAAAGATTTACATCGCCAGCAACAATTTCTACTTTTCCTTGGTTTCAAATTATGCGCTGTAGTCTATACACCTGCATAAAATTGAAATGCATATTTCTAATCTGCTTTACGACTCCGTAACTATACTGTTGCGCAGTGACTAACGAGTTTTACGTTCGTTACGTGTAATTTTCATAAGATTATCTAGATTCTAGTATAACTACGTTTCAGGGCTGATCAAAATTGGCCAAACGTGTCAATCGGATCTAGAAATAAGTTTTACGAAACCAGACGTGCGTATGAAAAGGAAATGACTAATCTAATGATGGTTATAGTTATATAAAAACAGTTTGTGTCCGGTTTTCTTTGTGTGATTGTAATATTATATTTTTACGTACTGTAATCTCAAGATTTTGACGTTTGATCAATGATTAATCGGTAGAATTCGGGTTTTGGATATCAATCGAATATTAATAGGAAAAAAACAAGTACTACAACATGAAAATACAATATAAAATTAATTATAATATTGATTATACTATATATCGAAGGTGCTGCATATATATTTCCAAATACAGACATTGAGATTAAACCGCATCTTAAAATTTACTAAATATAGGTGTTCTGATATGTTTGGAGATTTAGCATTTGGGAAATTTACAAAGGAATTGCATAACCTTATTCGAGCAGTCCCTTATCTCTATTGGACGTTCTGATGTACACCTTGCTAAATGCTCCAATAGATTTTAGAAAGTCTATCGCTTCCTGACACGCAGTGGGCTCCGGGATCCCCCCGACCAGACAGATAACTGAATGATGAGTTTAGATTTAGTTCTGGGTCCGGGTGTTTGTATTCGTATTCGTATTTGTGTGTTCATTATACCCACGATACAGGTAAAAATCCTAATCTGGGGCTATGAGTTTAGAAAGCGTTTTTTTTTTTATTGTTATCGCATATGCAACCATGCTAAATGCAAGACCGCGTCTGACATTGCCATCGGTTAAAATTGCGGTCAAAAGCAAACTTCTAGATATAAAAACGCAGATAATACAACAACTTGGCAAATGTCATCTTGTCGACTTATATTCCACATGCACGAAATTTCAACTGTTCTCCATATTTATGAGCGTATACCGTATACGCACGCGTTTCAATGTGCTGCAATTATACATTACACAATACTATACAACGAGGCATTCAACGAGTGGCCTACAAACCCAGCTTTTATGTTAGCGAACTCTCGAACGCTAATTAAGATAATATCTCGTGAAAAGACAAGGCGGCGTTGATAACGGTGGTAGAGGTGACTCAGTGATAGCAAGCAGTGCCGACCGATTAGCACTGACTCGTCATTCGGCAGTAGTGCGTACTAAAAGGATTAAACGTAATGAGATGATATATTGTTTGTTAGTTTTATTTTTACCCGACTGTGTCAGGACGAGGGTAATGTTTTTCGAGCGTATGTTTGTAGGTATGTATGTATGTTCATTTCTTTGACTGTAATATACAGTCCGTATGACGTATGACATATCATTATAATCGTTTCAGTTAGCGAAGTGATTTTTAAAATGGAGCTTGCAAATAGACGAAAAAGGGGGAGAGGGGACGATTTATTTACATATGGGTATCAATTGAAAGCTAGTAAATGGAACGTTCAGAATATATTTACTATAATACATTTACTTAACTATTTTGACAACTGTTATATAAAGCGTTAAGTTAGATAGATTATTATGAACAAAAAAAGTTTAAAGCAGTCTAGTTATCTGTTTAAATATTTTAAACAACTAGTTTTGACTATACCTTATAACATTTTGTAAAAATATATAATATCAAGAAAAATGGAACCTAAGAGTTAAATACCCCACGTATTTAACTTTTAGGTAAATTTAAATTCGTAAACTGCCGAAAGAGTTTATTGACTTACGAAATCGATTAAATATTGTAATTTATTCAATTTTATGTCTAAAAGATCCGTAAATAATTAATGTATAGGATATAATCATTAGTCTCGTACATTTTCCAAGTTATTTTTCTAATCAAGGAATTGTCGAATGTCTTAATATTTTTATATCGATTTTGTTATCTCCACAACAAGCGAACTGACGATGTAATAAAGTGACGAGCAGAGGTCAGCTCATTTGCGGAAGCACCAGTTAACGAGAAGGCGAGAGGTTATTGTCATTACCAGTCTGCGCGGTGTAAGGAAACATAATGAACACCAGTAAGATATTATACTTCCTTTACACAAGCTTTTAGCCGCCTGCATCAGGAGGGTAATGTTTTTTGATCGTGTCTGTTTGTTTGTATGTATGTCTATTTGGCTCGCTACAGCCCAAACGGCTTGACGGATTGTGACGTATGACATGACTGCATACTGAGACAATTCTAATGACATGTTCTTAGAATTGTCTCAGTATGCAGAGTGACACAGGCATTTTTTTTCTAAAATGGCGCCTACATACAAATAGGGAAATAAGTAGGGGAAGAAGAAAAGAAGGGGGAGGTTACGACGATACTTTTTTGCTATCGCGATATACATAAACCGCATTTACTTTAACTCACATTATAATTATAATCTGTCATTAATTTGGGGAAATACCTAACGATACGACGGGCAATTGGCAATAAAACATGTCATTGTAGTCTAGACTTTTTAAATGACATTTGTTTTTCTGTGCTACTAAATTATACCTACTTAATTCCGATTATTATTAGGTGGATTTGTAAAGATAAGCGTTGTTTTTAATAATGATCGTATGATATAAATTCTATTATTATTGCGCCATTTGTGAGCACCATTTCGTCAGGTGGCAAAACCAGTGTAGTTCGACCGGGGTATCTCTCCGGTCGAACTACGAACACACGTATTTAAAGCGTGAACCAGTGTTTGCGTTTTTCAATGGAAGGGTGTGGTTGCCGGCTCACTAACGAGTATATATGAGGCAACCACCTTAGTCCTCGGAAGCAAGTTCTTGAGTCTGATAAAAAAGAAGAATGATATCGAACGTTATAGATAAGTTATGTAAATAGCTCAAACTATTTAACCCATGGAAGGCATTGTATGCGAACAAATCGATTCATAAATCATTTGGATTTAGGAGTACCTACTATATCCATGTACGGAATTCTCGCTTCCATTTTAACCATAAACGTACACGGAAAGTAATTAGAGCAATATATAAGATAGGAATAATAGAGCCATAAACTGACTCATGCGTTACATGTTGTCAGTTCGCCTTTTGTGGGGCACTTTACGTCGTTTATCTTTCGTTTCCACTGCGCAATGGTTATAATCAACATAGAGTTTTCGAGACATGAGTTTTCGAAATTATTTATTACGGTTCCGCAGCTTAACTATAAAAACGGATCACTATTATTAAGACTCCGCTGTCCTTCTGTCCGTCTGTCTGTATCTTATGAATCATGACAGTTGTAATTTTCACAAATATACATCATTTGTTCATCTGCGGCTTTAACAACAAATACATAAAACAGAATAAAATAAAAATTTAAGGGGGCTCCTATACAACAAACGGTGTATTTGACCGTTATTTATAGATGATGGTACCGAACCCTTCGTGCACGAGTTCGACTCGCACTTGGCCGATTTTTTATTAATACTTTGCTGGTTAATCGTTCCACCACGACGTGCAGTTTGTTACAAAATTATTATTGTAAAACTCTCCCCTTTGCGAAAAAAGGAAAGTTTCACATCCAGTACAAATAAAGATCGATCAAGTTCGGTGAAAGCAAGGTCAAAATGAAATGTCAGTGACTTCCTAGACGTTGTTATCGATTTGTCCAGAGGGGCATGAACTGCATCATGAGCCGGACCCAGACATGGTCTAGACTTAGTCTAGACTACTCAGTTTTTCCTAACTTTATTAAAACGAAATATGGAAACACACTGCTTCCGTTCTATAAAAAAGGACCGGAACGCTGTGTGTTATATAGTTATGCACTGTCTATTTTCGTCTTAGTATTGTTTTTCATTAGCATATTTAATATGTTGGAGAACATTACAAAGATTGAACCAGTTTTGATGACTGTCTTCATAACAGCTACTAAGCTAATTCATGTAAATTCCGTATTAATCTAACATTTCACGGTCGAAAAATTATATTTTTGCTTTTAATGTAGGAATTGTATTGATGCTAGGAAGTTTACGACAGAAACTAAACATTTAGTGCACTTTACTTCCGACTTTACATGTCTACAACAGACAATGTTATTTAACCATTTTTTGGCATGCTTATATGATTTTTATCGGAACAAAGTAGGAAACGAGGAAACGCAGTTTACCTGATGGTAAGTGATCACTGCCGTGAAAGGACATCTGTACTTCGTACAGAATAAGGCTTCTATCTGAAGTCGATCACAGATGCGTTGCTACTCCCGACTAAGATGGTCGCCTTATATGAAAGTGAGCCACCGAAACGGTAGATCTGCTTCACGCTAGAAATAGGCGTGGCGGTAGTGTCTTCCCGATCGAACTACATTGGTTCTACAACGTAATAAATATGATAAATGTACAGTGAATAATTAAGGGCATTATCCCTTCCTTGAAAGTACATAAGCGCTGCTAAACTGCCATCATTGTTATTAGTAAAACCACTTTCGATTTCGACAGAAATGTGTAACGCGTTAGTGGCGTACGGTGCGCTGATTTCGTTTCGGTTTCGTGCGCAAACTGTTGCGAGTTACGCTTTACGAATCGGATGTAGGTTAATGCTTATGAGATAATGGTCGGCGATGGAATGGCCTCTTGTTGTAGATACGAAGCGATCCCGATGGTTATTGAGATGATATTGGCAATCGATATCGGTTGTCTGTTTTTCGTGCGTAATTTATGCGAACGTTAGCGCGTGGTGCTTGAAGTGCTCCTGATATACCGACGAAGGATAACACTGTATATTATCTTTGATTCTTTTAATAGAGTTGATGATGAAATCTCATAATTGGAATGGAAAAAAATATTGAAAGGAATCTCCGGGACGATTTTTTTTTCGCTACAATCATGCCGTAAACTCCTTAATTGTTTTATTAACAAATTTATTCCTTCGTTCTCCATGGTGTTCGAATGTCAGGTGTCAGTCCTAATTGTCACTAATGCGATATCTTATTATATCGAAAATATTAAACAATAAAAAACTATGTTTCTTGGTAATAAAAGTCCTAAAAGTTTATTTATTTATCATCGATGTATAATAACTTCGTCTCGATGAAGATAGCCATCCATTCAATAATAATATTATCTTTCATTAAATAAACTATGATGAAATTATATTAGACAATCCAACTCGACGTAACTGCAACATTTCAATGGTATTGTGTTTTTAACTATTGTAAGAAACACAATGACCTATTTCGTACGTCCCGATCGTGTTTTTCAATTTCGTACCAAAATGTCAGAGCATCTTGCCGTAAAAGCTTTCTTCGCCAAAATGTTTCTCAACCTCACGTGTATTGCTTCGGAAAGATGTCTAAAGGTCACACTTTGAATAAGCTGCCTGGCAGATGCTTATTTGCACAATAGAACCGAGTTTGTTGTTCACGAACAATAAACGGGACATCACATGTACTGCGCAGGAAGAAGTTAACAATTATTGATTTTACTGGATACATGTTCCTCAGAGCAACTTTCACGTCTCCAGGTTGCATTTTGTATTACCTGACATCTGACAGGGGATAATGTTTTTCGAGCGTATGTATGTTTGTATACATGTATGTATGTATGTATGTTCATTGTTTGGCAAGCGCTAGAGCCCAAATAGTTTGAAAGATTGCGACGTATGACATATCATTAGAATCGACACATTTTGCAAAGTCACGATTCTAATGATATGTTACGTACGTCGTCATACGTCGTGACGTATAGACTATACGTACTATGACGTATATAAGTGACGTATATATAGACTATAATTTAAAAAATGGAACCTACAAATTATATTACATTTTAATATTTTTACTTGACTTTTATGACGAAAAGTCATAAAGCGGTTCAATATATAACATTATAAACAAAATCGTTTTAGGCAGTCGGAATTTTTCTTTTTATATTATATTACAATGTTACAAGTTTTAATTATTTGAAATCGCTACGAAATTTCAACAACCTCATAATCAAGTTTTAGATAATTTATGTTTCAAAAGAAGTCGCCGTTTAGCAAACACGTGAGACTCTTATTTGCAATACTTACTCCAAACGAAAAGTTTTGTAACTGTTACACTACATTGTTATTACATTTGTGGGATTACCGGTTATTAAAATTGAGTCATTATTTTTTAATCTTATTTCTATCGTAATCTTGTAAGATCTAACTA
>DWNE01004307.1:0-15378 GCA_018249875.1 Cecropterus toxeus
ACACGGAAGTCTCAGGTGCCAGCCCCAAATACAATATGAGTCATTTGAGTCACGTGCATTTATATATAGCTGTTACACTGCGCTTTGAGTGATTGCTCATGCAACTGCGCTTATAGACTTAATATAAAACAAAGTGGGTAGAATTTCGTCAATAGTTTGCTAACATGACGATGCAGAATACAATGTTAAGCAGACCTCTAGAATAGTTGTTCTGGATTGCACAACTATTCTAGAGGGTAACCCTAAGTTTGACACACTTGAAGGCACACTTACATAAGTGTGTTAACTTCATGTTTAATACAAAATTTTAATTCCCACCTCAAAGATATCATCATCACTATCTGTTGTGTGGTTCTGATTTAAAGCGTGGTGAGGAAGAGATAGTATAAAAAAGATAGTATACGATAGCATACGATAGTATACGATAGTACACGAATATAATATCTACAAAAACCCAATAAACTGACAACATACCCATAACCTAACTCAATAGCATATCGACGAGTAATTTTGGCAAAACGATAAATCATTGGGTATTACTGCCCGAATCATTGAGGCGTAGCCGGAAAAATAATTATACGGAACAATGGAATGGTTATAATGGATACATATAAATATACCGATGGTTTGCTTATTATTTTTTTGTATAATATTGAAATAGCAAACGAACTTCACTCAACTTGCTGATAGTTTCTTGCCGGGTCTTCTCAGTTGAGGCCGTGTTCCTATCCGGTTGTTGTGTAAGAAAAAATATTGTTAAGGACAATTTGTAAGTGCCCCCGTAGGCTTATGCAAAATAAAGATATTTCATTTTATTCTAATCTATTGTTGTGTGGAATAAATTTAACGGTGGTTCCTTCCTTCTCGAATCATACCTATTCATTCTACTACCTGCAAAAGTCTTATAAAATTCAGTTTCAGAATAAACGGGCGTTTTTGTTGAATTAACTATCCATCCAACAGACATAACTCAAATAGAATAACATGTTACGCAATTCCGACAGAGCGATGTGTCAATCGGCATTATCGAGGAGATTACTGATGCTTGTCCGACAACTCTCGTCCTTCCTACTAACTATTATAGGTTTTTGCCCGAATGCTTAGAGACAAGCAATGTTGGTTGTATCATAATATATATTATCCAAAACAAATAACATCATTAAATATAATAAACCAAAACACAATAAGGTAATGTGACTGTGAATGTAAGGGTAACTGACTAGCTGTGCCCCTGGGTTTCGCCTGCGGTTTATTAGGGAATTTGAATTGTGCATTAACAGTAAAAATAATAAGTATTTACACTTTTACTTAAAACTTATGTACAAAGTTCCCCGTACATTATCTGCGAATTCATTTGAATCGATTTGCTCATTGGAATAAGATATTTTCCCGCAGTAAAACGTAGTCTATGTGTAAATCCAAGGTGTCAGCTAACTCCCTACCAAATTTTATTTAAATCGCTCCAACCGTTTAGACGTGAAGAAGTAACAAACATACACACAAACTCACAAACTCTCGCCAAACACAAACACTCACAAACTTTCGCCTTTATTATATTAGTGTTATAATATTAGTGTGATTACTTTCCTGACGAAGTCGGATAAAAAATCCAAAAAAATGTTTCTAATCTTAAAATTGAATGTCTCTTTTCGCTTTGATAACGCTTTGTACACTCATAGTCCTATACTAGGTTTCTTCTGTGTTACGTTCTGTGTCTACGTAGACTGAGACCAGAAATTTAAATTCCGCATTAACATATCTGTCTGGCTGTAGATCGAACCCGGCACGCGGCGTGTCCGAGGAGCATGATTACGGCTCCAACACGAATGGTTCTTATGGTTTATCATAATGACTTATTTAGTTTAATAGCCTTAAACTGATGCTGATATTCATATTAAAGTGCGATACTGAGACCTACATTCGATAACCGATTCGCAATATTGTGTATCCTATCGTAGGATTATGAGCGTAAGAAGCGAACACTTTTCTATAGTTGTAGGCAGGCCTTTTTAGGTCATTCTTTTTTTTGGGCACGCTTATTCTGTATATTACATGTCTTTTTGTAGCCAAACAGTAGCAAGTGGGGAGTCACCCTTCATCACTGTGTTTTGAGAAATTAAAAGTAACTTTTTGTTTGATTGTAATAGGCATAGATATCGCATAAGGTGACGCTGTACCTATTTAGGAAAAATATATTAAATTTCGTATTTGGATAACTTTGATCCATTAAAAACATATTTTTGTAGAAGCTGCCGTTGTTTATTTAAAATTCTTTTATTTTTTGGCAGTTCATATAGCAATTTTGCGGTATTTTTTAAATTTTATTTGGCGGGACCGCGCGTGTCCACACAAAATTTCTGGATATAAACAATACATACTCACTTTTGGTAAAATATCAAATAATATATCCACTTATCGTTAAACCTTACCTTCTAACTGGAACAATAGAACATTTTGTAGGATTTCTTGACCACACGCAATTGTTGTGTCCCCAGTGGCGGCGCACCTGCAAAGAAGGAATTTTATAAATAATAAGTGTTTTTCCCGTGGCTCTACATGTTTTGATCTTGTACTGAGGTAAAAAGTATCATATGTGTTAATCTATGCCATTAACCATATTGATATGATATCTGTACCAAATTTCATCCAAACGCAATCTGTATTTTTTACGCGAAAATGTTAGAAACTCTCAAACTTTCGTATTTAGGTATAATATAAGTAAGATTTCTGTGTTACATTAGTAATCAATGTTGATACAGCATAAGTGATTACCACATAGCAATGAGCATCGTTAAACTAATAACCTATTACACATTAATAATAAGGAATGAACCGAAGACATTTCTCTATTATTTGCTTTTACCCTTTTTCCGAGTGGCTACTACTCATAAAACTTCACATTCAGATATCTTCACCCTTAATGATAAATTCGTACCATAAGTTCGTGGATGAAACATTGGTAAACAGGCATACCGTGTATATTTTTTATAAAAAAGATGAAGCAAACAAACTTACAGGGCACCTGATGGCAATGGGCCACTACCGTTCATGGATATATGCAACAATCTCGGATAGAGTCCTACTTGAGGTCGGCTACAGAAGCGTGCTACTCATGGGAACTAAGTTGGAATGCTTCATATAAGTGTCATTAGTTTACCACACCATTCAAACCAGAACATCACATTTTATATTATTATGCACAAAAAGATAAGGTGGTGGTACCATATTCGAACTACGAAGTCGAATTCTACACCTTTATAATAGTGTTAGTAACTTAGTGTTTTAGTTAACTTAGTGTAACTTAGTTTGTTTTCTCTGATTATCTGTCTGGTTTTGGAGTGTGGACAGTATTATTATTATCATGATTTATTTTTGCATCATTAATTATATATAATTGGACTTTGGCGACCATAAATCTAAATCATAATTATAAATGTTTCTCTTAATGAAAATGTATTTCGTTACATTATTTATGTGTTCATGAATCATATAATTATTCTTAGTTATAGATCTGATGATACATTTTATTTAAATAGAAAGTTTAATTATAATTTATTTGTATTACTCACTTACTATATTATATTTATGAAATAATTAGGTGTGCTCAAAAAGCCGTTTTTACCCGACTTTATCCGAAAGGGGGTAGTGTTCTCCGAGCGCTTGCAATGTATGTTTGTATGTATGTATGTCCATTTTATTGACATGCGCTACAGTTCAAACGGCTTGACCCATTGAAACAAATTACATATCATTAGAATCGTTTTATTTTAATTATTTATTTATTTATACTTATATACCTAGAGTGGTCCAGGGGCGGGCTTAATACCATGGGCATACTCTCCCAGTCAACCTTTAGGGAAAGCAAATATCAACCTTTTAGTTCGTAGAGAGACTTGGAGTGTATAATTTCAAATAAAATGGCACCTGTACATAGTGTTCTTGTTAACACGACGATATGGGTATTAAGTGTAGTTAATCGTCCATTTCAAAAATATTTATATTATTATACTTTTATGTTACTATTTTAACGAAAACTCATAAAAATTTACTTCTTATCATAAAAATTTACTCATAAGTATTACTTCTTAGATATTCTATGTACTTTAATATTTGCTAATGGTTTAAAGGATTCTATTTCCTCTATTGTCCGTAAACCTTGTTCTTCTAACCTCTTATTCATCTATGATACCATTTTGTGGCAGTTATTACTTTTAACAGAATTTTAGAGAAAATGATTTATAATTAAGCCATTTTACAAAAATTCTGAATAAAAGTTGCCTCTAGAGGGCCTGTAGCGGTGAATTATGACATTAATTTATATTTTTCGTTCATGAAAAATGATTAAAAAATTATTCAAGTGTTTTTATTATGCCGTGTATCATAAATAAGTTAAATTATGTTATTAAATGGAATTCTCATCTGGGGCATTAAGAGCACAAATTAAAGTTATTGCAAGGTGTAATAGACAATTAAGCCAATTAATTGAAACAAATACCTGAATACTAAAAATGGTTGATTGCCTGCAGTTTCACTTTATTGTTCTTAAGTAGGCGATTTTTGTTTGTATAACACTTAATTTAATGTTTTTTATGTGTTACATAGTAATCAGACAAATGTTTCCATAAATTATCGTACTATATATTTTTTGGAGTGGTCAATGCACTAGCTCTCATTTGATACCAATATTGTACTGAAAAAAAACCCTTTAAAAACAGGACGTAACATAATAGGCCAGTTAAAAAAATAAGAACTCTCAATCGTTCTGCTTGACATTTCAAAAACAGCTGTCAAACACAAAGTCAACCTTTAAATAGACGACATACGAAACGAAACCCGTGCGGAGGATCAACCACTCATGAATACAAAACTGTCACTCACTTCGTAAATACTGGCAAATAACAAAATAAAAGTAAAAAAAAATGAAAGCACTAAAACCTAATGTCGCATTAAATTATGTGATCACCTTCACCTACATATTCAAGAAAAGAACAATTTAAAGCTAATTTGAAAATAAAACACAAAAGCACTCAAAACTAACTCTAATCTAAATTGTGTCATCACCTTCACCCACATTCAAGAAAATTCGAAAAACGAATTTAAGTTTCCCGCCTTTGCGCGGAATGACAGCTAACTTTTTAATTTTTACTTTTTAATTCCTCAACATGCGTTCCGGTTAACGGTTTTTAAAGCATATTACTACTGTTAAAACTTTTTAAATTTGACACTTACTGTAGTGCGCGCGCCTAGCGAAACGAGACTGCGTTTCATCCGGTACATCTTATTATCCGACCGCTGAAATCTAAAAAAAGATAGGACATTCAGACGTGAGAACTGTGAGTTTTTCAACACGTCATAATTGTATATTTTGGCGTCGTATATTTGATAGCCTGCCATTTGCGTGAGAGTTATCGCCGTGCAATCACTTTGTGATCTTAATAGCCTTAAACATTTTTAATTTTATCATTAGATGAGCTTACACCCACTTGAAAAGCCTTCCATGAATAACATTATTGGATTACCTTGAGTGTGTTCTTTTTCGGAGCGTATAAGCTTTAATTAATTTAATATATTAATGGTTTAATAAATGGTAAATATTTAAAACAGAAACGCTTAAATTTCATAGAGAAACAGTTTAAATATACTTTGCAACATGAAATTTTAATATGAACTCTAAAATGATATTGCTCCTTTCAGAAAGTCCGTAAATCAATACCCAGACTCAGCCATGAAATCTAAATTCCTTGTTTAGATTAATTTAAATTTTAGTTCGCCAGTTGGCCAGGTGTGGAACTCGGAAGCCTATTCGCGACAGACCGATATATATACGTAAGTTGTCTCTAATAATAAAAAAGTCTGTTGGTAATATTATTCAATTAAAATATTTCACGATTCATTTGATCTTATTTTTAGATTTTTGGACTAGTCCGTACGTTCGTACTCATCGTACTCACCGCACAAAAATATTGCGCCAACTAAAAATACAACAGTGCACTTAAAATAGATTTACGTCTCTTAATTTGTAACGAGTTTAAAAAGATATTCTCACAGTAATATACAGCATATTTTTTAATAATATTCTTTAATTATTAACACGTATCTTTTCACATAATTGATACAATTGATAGATATTGTAGGTATTCATGGTCGCCTCATGTATATGTTACCTCGGCAACTATACTTTCTACCGAAACGCACGATCTGCTTCAAGGTAGAAATAGGTGTGGCCGTGGTACCTCCCTGGTCGAATTATAGTTCCGTCACCTAGCAAATAGTTTCAGCTTGAAACCTACAATGCAAGTACGATAAAAAGTCACTAAATCTAAATAGTTTCTAACTTTAAAGCAGGCAATGAAAAGACACAAACCACATTTTTATTATAACATAAACCACTTAATAGAACCAGAATTAATGTTTTAGAAGACACTTATATGAAATTTATTTGGTTTAATAACTATTTCTTGGCATCGTGTATGAGTGGGCGATGGAAAATAGTTTACGAAAGAAAATAGTTTGTGGTTCCGTAGATTATTTTTGGATAATAATAATGTTTGTATCTGACAAACAGAACCAGTTTATTTTGACCGGGGAAGTACCACCGCAGTAGCACCACCGAGTAGCAACGCATCTGAGATCGATTTCAGATATAACCTCTGTCCTATATATAGACGCTTTTAGTAGTCCATGGGCGGCAGTTACCACTTACCATCAGATGAATTGCATGCTCATTTGCTATTCCAATGAGATAAAAAAATATTAAGGATTGTGATAAAAAGTTCATAGGGAATTCCAGCTAAGTTATCAATGTAAGCTCAGTTAGAAATAAAATAAACTTTTATGAAGAGTTAACTTTACACTTCTTTACTTCTCAAAAAGTTTTTTTTATATGTCGTCTTTCTCCTCTTAATATATGAGCTCTATAATTAATTTCTGTATGATTATTGTTTTTAATTGTAAAAGTATTATTTGTTCCCTGCCTATTCTTGTTTTCAACCCTACTTTGTAAAGTTGTCTGAACAAAATGGTTATTAGTGTTAAGAATGTCTTTTATTATTTTATTTTATTAACAAAATCCACAACTGTTTATTGTGTATTGTTTTAAAATGTTATTTTCCACCGTAATTTTGTTTTCTTTGATACATTAAAGTGTATAAATATAATAATTATAAGGGTACCCCTACGATATACGAATACGTCTTCACCTTGTTGAAACAGTTCTCCGAAATCTTAATGAGCTGTGATTGGTTCTCTTCAAACATGCTTTGAGCTGCAAGTAAATATTTATCACTGGAAACGGTCGCTCGTCTTGCGCATTAATAGCACTACCTTAGATGTACTGAATGAAGGGTTCCAAAGGTTCAATTAGTACTAAGGCATTGTTTATATAAAATAAGAACAATTTCGCCTTTTATTTATAAAGAAATCTTAAGAATATGTTTACTAATTTGACACTGGAAGTGATAACAGACATGACTTACATTTTTTTAATTTGTTTTTACCGTGCTTCTTGTTTTTTTATATTTTTTTAGTGTATAAATATTTCTAAGAGCATTGATTAGGTTTGAATAATAGTGACACTACAAAAATGTACGTAATATATTATAAATATTAATGTACATATAATAATAGTTAAAAGCAGTATGCATATTAGTTAAAACCTGTCTGCAACCAACTGGAAAAGGTATATTTTACCTCAAGTCAAATTAATTTGTTACTAATTAATGTGTTGGTAGAACTAGTATGGTTCGACCAGGGCTATACCACAATCACTACTATTTCCGACGTGAAATAATATTTACTTGCAGGTGGAAAGTCGCGGTGACCAGCTCAATTTCATAATTATGACGAGACCATCTTAACTAGCTATGCCTTAATGATAGACTTTAGACACAATTCATGTTATACTTCTTGATAGCTTCTTTAAATTTATAAAAATATAAGACATATAACGTCCATTTCTTTGTATATGCGTGTGTGAATATGTGTATGTTTATGGAATGGTTGCGACATTAATTGTATAATAGAGTGGTCTTATAATTATTTCACGGAACTCCAAACAGTGCTTCAACCATGTTTCTATCAAACGCCTTGCCTTTATTAATTCCATCCGTTGAACACGCGATCTGTTCTACATCTAACAAATTGTTTCATTGAAACATTAACAACAGCTGTAGGGCCCACGTCTTACATGACAATTGAGTATGGTTCAAATGTTCGACTCAAATGTTTGTTAATGTACTTCACTTCGTTGCTTTAAAATAAGTGATTCCATTTCTACTATCAATAACAAGTCAGCTCCATTTAAAATATATTCTGTAATATTTGGAATTTGATTTGATTTGTTAAGAAAAACTTCGTTATCACTATTACCGTTCACACCGTACAGTTCAAGTTCAACGCCTTCTACACTCATAGCCCCACACTAGGATTCTCTCCTGTGTCGTGGTTGCCATGGACGCACAAACACGAATATACAAACACCCAGACCCAGAACAGAAATCTAAACTCATCATTCATATTTCTGTCTGGCCGGGAATCGAACCCGGGACCCATTGCGCGTCAGAGCGGTATGGTGACCACTCGACCACGCGGGTCGTCAAAGTAAGAACCATAACGCTGCCCAGGTCGTGAAAATGGTTACACAAATTCAGTATAAAAAACGATGCAATAAAAATGTTTACGCAAAACTCTTAAAGCGTTTTAATGAACGAGTTGGTTTATATCATTTTATGTTGTAACGCTTAAAAAATTCCAAATATTTGTTTGGTTGGTGTCACATCGGTGTCTTGGCAGATGCCCGATTCCAGTAGTCTATTTCTAGCGTGGTCAGGTTAAGGGCACTTCTGGTGATAAATTTACAATAGAAATAGCCATGATGTCTCCACATCTTTATTACCCGACTGCGTCAGGAGGACGGTGATGTTTTATACAAACATACGGTATGTATGTTTGTAAACAGTTTGACGGATTGTGTATGTATGATATATCATAAAATCGCCTCAGTTTGCATAATGACATAGGCTATATAATTTTTACAAATGGCGCTCGGAAAAAGACGAAAAGGTGGGAGGAGGGACGATTTATATAATAAAAATCATAAATAAATAAATAATTAGGTATAATAAAAATCATAAAAAAAAAAAAAAACATTTTAAACAGTCGGGTTATTTGTTTTAATGTTTTGACACGTTGTTGCTAGTTATTATAAAGTTTTTTAGTGTTTTTCAATATTGACAGTAAATCAGTTCTGTAGACTGATTTTAATTAAAATTTTGCTGATTGTTGGCGTGGCGATGCTTAACTTATTTATTTTAGCGCCATCTGTTATATATTTTCGGAACTATTAAGTATCGAACAAAACTAAGCGGGTTGCGGTGTTAGTTCGACTTAGTGTTCGTAGATGGCGTTATTTTCATTGCTACATAAATAGTTTATGCATATTATTTGTAAGAACACGACGTTTAAATAAATAACAATTACGTAAGTGAACATTACGTTTCACTAATATAAAGAGAGGTATCAAAAACAAACTTTTTATGTAAATTTGTATTCATAGAGAAATAACGCTTGAGTAATCCATACACTTAAATCCTTTGGATACATACATAACAATATATTCTAATAGATCACGATAACAAGAGAGTAAGAATGACATCGTTTACATAGAAAATATTTAGCATAAAATTTTATTTTATTTAGTTCGTTACAGAAATACGTGATCATTTATCAGCGGGTACAACTACCTCAGAGGTACCAAAACCTCTTTACCTTACCACGTCTATATATAAGTACAAAGCAGCGACTCTAATATAATAATATTCTTTAAAGTACCCAAAAAAGACGGTATTATACAATTAAATTAACAATTTTAAAGTACAAAAGGCGGTCTTATTGCAAATGAAAAACAATTTCTACCCGAAAGTCTTAGGACGCCCAGTTGAAGCCAGTATGGACATATAAAATAGGTAGGGTTCAAAAATCTGATAAGAGATTAGTGCAAAGTACAAATTTAAGAATAATTTAAAGAAAAACTTATTTTAGGAATTAAACACAGCAACAATTGTAAGGTGAATTCAGTTAAAGATAGCAAAAAGCATAACGACTGCCTACTGGTATATATATTTTAGTCGGACTACAATGGTATTTTCCACATCGTAAATGGATATTTATATCCGATAGAATTAAACAAAGAATTACACATCTTTAAAACCAAGGAAAATTATCAAAGAATTGAAATAAAACAGGGTAAAATACGCCGTTTCTTCCCGCGCTGTTTCCCCTTATTTCCCCAGGCAGCCTGGATGGTTTTGTGCCGGAACATTAACGAGTTGTGCACTTATAAAACGTTTAAAGCTAGAAATATAAAGTTACTCCATTGGGAGGACAGGTATAAGTATCTGTTGCTTGTAAATGTTGTTTGATTCTATATAAATAAATGTAACGCAATATTTTGTAGGAAAACTTCTAAGTATTTCAGAGAAATAGTTTTTGTAGTAAAACTTCATTAGAAGAATTGTGATTTAAAACTCGATGAAACGAATATGCGTCATGAAAGCAATTATCGGTGCTACAGCTAGATGGCCTTGTAGCTCTTCCTGAAACACGCTAACGATTTTACTCCGTCTGTATATTTAAGAGCTCAAATTTGGTACTTACTAGTACGTACGAAATAAGATGTCAGATATTTAAAAATGATAATTTAATGCCCTTATGCTTACAAACATTTTATTGTTAAGTTTCACTTTTGTTGTGTGTGAAGTGCAGACACACACGTTTTTATTTAAATTTTCAATTTGCATGAATAATACGTACAACACAAATACAGCACATATACAACACAAAAACGCTAATTTTTCAGTTGTGGAGATAATAGGTAGTAGTAGGTTAGGAGCACCAAGGTTTTATAATATTAATAGTCATTTTCCGATCCGGTGGTAGTGTAAGAAAAAATACTGTAAATGACAATTTGTAAGTGCCCCCGTAGGCCTATAAAAAATAAAGACATTACATTTCATTTCATTTCAGAAATTGGCTGACAAATCATACCAAAAACAGAACAGGACAAAGGAAACGTACATTCGTTTAAGCATCGATCGGCGATAGGTGCACTGCTCGCTCGAGCGCGGCGAATTAGCACGAATATCATTATTCACTTTAACCAACAGGATAAACGTATTTGATAGACTACAGTAACTTTTATATTGGCTTCATTGACCTATTGCTGTCACTGGTAAAAAACCTTACAAAATTTGAAAGATTATTTATCAATTAACCACGTTGGCTTGGAGACAGAAGAACTCCAAGTTTCCAGGTGGTAGAACCGATGTAGTTTACCGGGGAAGTACTACCGCGACACCTATATCTAGCGTGAAGCAGTTCTTGCGTTTCGGTCGAAGGGTATGGCTCACTTATATATAAAACGACTATCGTAGTTCTCGGGAGTAGCAACGCATCTGTGATCGCCTTCAGATAGAATGCCTGTTCTATCTGAAATTGCTAACAGATGTCCATGGGTGGGAGTAACCACTTACCATCAGATGTACTGAATGCTGGTTTTCTACTTCATTCTTATAAAAAAAAGTCTCACTAATGTAAATTTTCTCTCAATGTTATACTAACGTTTAAAGTTTACATAATATCGTGGAGTTATTAGGCATTTATATTACTTGTAAAAATTATACATAAAATATACACATATTAGCTAGGTAGACATATTTTGAAAAAAAACACGTCCGTTTGTATATATGTTAATTTACAGTATAAAGAAAGGATTGTAGTGTAGCAATCGTTAATTGGTTAAAATCAGGTTTCATTAGCTTCAAATTAAAAAATAGGTACTATATAATTTACATGCAATTTTATATAATATGTAAAAATATTTATAAACCAAAACAGCGAGTACATCATTAAAGTAAATATCACGCTACGAAATCTGCTAATAAGATTGGTGGAAAATTATGTTTATTTTTAATATCGGAGGGAATCGCAACTCAAAAATACATAACTAATTCTAACAAGCCTTTTGCTAATATATTATACGCATAAAATGGATTTAATAGCAATGTGCTTTATTCTTCAGAGATGTTTTTTATTTATCATATTATTAAAAAACCATTATTTTTAAATATTTACTTGATAATACTTGATTTCAGTTTGATCATATTTATTTCAGAGGTAAAGAAGAACACTGAGTCTCTGTTAGTCTAGTATTTATCTTCATATCATGGCCTTGAGTTCACGTTAATTAAACTAAGGAGGTCAATTACTCGTACATGGGCAATAGACTCAAATATTAGATTAAGAAGAAATGGGACTAACAAATGAGAAGTACTAAATTCAATTGGCTGTATCGCGTGAAGATATATAAAGGAAGTACGTCCGACGGTGTATTATTTCAAATTTGAGATGCTGAAGGCGATAGAACCAATAGCTGTTCGACTCTTACCAGCGCCACACCTATTCCTGCCTAAGAACAGCAGTTAGGTGTTGGCGTGTTCAGGTCTAAAGGGTTTTGTTCCTGGGAACTTAGTCCACAGGGGTAGCAACGCATCTAGGATCAACCTCAGGCAGTGTTCGGAACAGTACGTTAATTATCGTACATGTACGATAATTTCATAGAAATGTACGATGTACACTATAATCGTACTATAATTTTACATTGTCTGTTATAAGCATAAAATATCTGGAAAATAAGATATTGAGATAATTTTGTTTTATTCATGATATACTTATTCAGAGATGACGTTTTTTTTGGTCGCCAAATATTTTGAAAACACACAGGTCATATTTCACTTTTATTGTAACAAAGCTTAAAAAATGGTGCAGTTGCGCCATTTAACCTTATGCTACCTCTGTTAATTTTGTAGCTAAAAATCCACGAAAATTCAGAAAGATAGGCCTTTTTTCCTGACTCTGAATATATGTATATATAACTCAATTTCACAAAAAATGTTAGTTGTGCCCTTTTTCGCTAACACGGCAGTACATGCTCGTTACGACTTCTATATTAAAAAATGCATTTTTTTTAGTATAATTACGCTTATATCGCAATAAGCTCTTGCACCTCTAGAAACATTTTCATTTACATCTTTTCATTTTTTATTTATAATTTATCTGTTTTTACCAATGCTCGTGTCTTCCGTTAGTACCGGATTCTGGAGAGTTGAATCGACTTTGAGGAGTTCTATGTACTACTTTAGAAAGAAGTTATATTTATTATAATATAAACAATCTGCAGCCACTAAATGCTGCTGCAATTTCATTTTAATCCCCGGTGTCACTTTATACCACTTTACTAATTTCTAAAATCTTTTACAAAGGAAATTCTTTCAAAAGCAGTGCTACGCTGCAACCTAAATAATATCAAAGGTGAATAAGAATGCTTTGTATCGTTTATATAAAGTTGTAGTAACGGGCGCTTTAAAAACAACAGTATTCATAAATACACGGGTATTTTCTTTTCTAACTTCTTCTTACACTTTTGTTAAAAGCTTCCTTCGTTAGGTGTAATATATATTTATCAAAAGATATTTGAACGGTGTTTGTACTATGAAGTGATTATTAACTAGTAACATTACTAGTAACGTTAAAAACATTAAAACAAAAAACCCGACTACTTAAAACGAAAATTTTTGTTCATAATGATATATCTATACATATTTAATGTTACGCTTATATGAGTTTATGTCAAAATACTCAAATAAAGAATTATAAAATATATACATATATTTCGATTGATCTATTTACTAGCTATCATTTGATACCCATATTGTCCTAATAGTAAAAATGAAACGTGATTTAAAAATATATATAGCCTATGTCACTATGCAAACTGAGACACTTGTAATGATAGACAATTGTGATATCATTTGTCACAATTCGTCAATCCGTTTAGACTGTAACGCGTACAAAAAAGGGTATACATATGAACAATAACAAAAAACGCTCGAAAAACATCACCCTCTTTCTGACGCAGTCGGATCAAAACGGGTTTAACGGTAGTCGGGTGTTACGAATATAGTTCGTAGTTTTAAAAGAATGGTACTAAATGAAGCTGACGTAAATCCAGTAACCGAATACAGCTGCACATTTGCCAAAACCAGGGCTGTCATTGTAATTTATTAATAACTACCTAAAAAACCCAAGCATCGCGACTGGACATAAAAATAGTTGCCATGTTTAAATACAGCAGAATATCGAAATCAAAAGTACCCTATAAGCTGACCGGGTATATAAGCTACATTTTTGCAAAATTTCATGTATATCGGACTAGTGGTTCTTGCATGACTGATGTAACAAACGCCGATGTAACACGCCGTCTCATCTGTACTAATATCATAAAGCAGTAGAGTTTGTTTGTTTGAACGCGCTAATCTCAGGAACTACTGGTTCGAATTGAAAAAATATTTTTGTGTTGAATATTAAGTTTATCGTGGAAGGCTTTAGGCTTTTTAACATCACGCTATGTTTGGTTGTTTTTAATAGATCGTTTTCTAATAAACGCGGGTAAAACTGCGTGGCACAGCTAGTTTTATATATTAGTATAGATACATCCAACATCGCAGGCTTAATAGGGTTAATCCAGTGTGATGTCTCCTAACAAATAAATAAATTAAAACGAGTACATGTATAATTACTTCATTTCTTACTAATTTGAGTATGGTAACTAAAACTTTAGTGCCACACATGTCTGCTTTGACATAACAACAATAACAACAAATTCTTGCTAGCCACAGTTCTGAGACTAACAATACATTTATAAACGACTAATGTTTCCCGGCAAAAAAAGAACTAATGGAATCTTCTTTGCATAAAATTTACTCTAAATGAAGAAAGTAATAAATACTATTACAGACCTGTGATAAATAAATATATTATCTTTATACGTCTCGTGTAAGAGACTGGCATGGTGACCACGCAAACACGTGTAGAGATCTAGATATATTTTTGACTAGGAAATTATGATGATGGTCATATTTAGACCTTCCTCTTTGAAAATCAATACGTATGCAAAGTTATTCATATAATATTTGTAAAAATCGGCCAAGTGCGAGTCGGACTCGTGCACAAGGTTCCGTAGCATTATCTATAAAAACGTCTGTTGCATGGGAGCACCCTCTAAATATTTATTTTAGTTTAGTTTAACTATTTTTAAAGTGAATATTGTATACTTAATTAAATATTCTGTGAATATTTCATTCCTCTACCTGTTGCCGTTATTTTTTTCGAACAAAAAATCACATTTGTTGTATGAGAATCCCCCATAAATATTTATTTTATTATGTTCTTCGTATTTGTTGTTATAGTGGCAACAGAAATACATTACATTTACATTTTCCAGGTGGGAGAACCAATGTAGTTCCACCAGGGAAGTCCCACCGC